>JAAGNO010018538.1:0-26393 GCA_033439905.1 Ceryle rudis
TTGCTCAGCATTGCTCAGCTCCCCTCTCAGGCTGCTCTTCTCCAGCTGAACAGCCCCGGGGCTCTCAGCCTGGCCTGACACAGAGATGCTCCAGGCCCCTTAATCATCCTCCCAGCCTCTGCTGGACTCTCTCCAGTAGTTCCTGGTCTCTCTGGAACTGGGGAGCCCAGCACTGGTTCCAGGACTCCAGCAGTGGCCCCACTGGGTCAGAGCAGAGGGGGAGAACCTTCCTCGACCTGCTGCTCACACTTTTTTTAAGAGCAGCCCTGGCACCAGCTGCTGCAGAGCCAACAGCAACCCTGTTCCATGCCGGCAGCCCTGTATCTTCAGCAGGGACCAAGGACCAGCACCTGCCCTATCAGAGCTCTACCTGTGCAGGAAGAAGGGCAGAGAGTGTCTTGGGCAAGCGTGTGCTGGGAAGCCACGGGAGGACAAATAGTCAAAATGACATGTATCTGAGGACATGCCACCACTTGAGGAACACCCTCCTGCACGCCAAGGCGGGCCTGCAGCACGCAGGGGAGGTGTCTGCAGGGAGCAATGCTGGACACCTCTATTCAGGGGCTGGGCTGGGTGCTCTGCTGAGGTAGGGAAATGTGAGCTGGGAAGTCTGGACGGGATCCTGAGACATAAATCAGAAGAACCCAGGTGCAAATGGCGAGGGTTCGGCACAGCCCCCACATGCAGAGCTTGTGACTGTCTTGGGACACAAGTGCTGGTAGACACAGTGAGGAGCAGGTGACTGTCCCAGCCTCCTCCAGCTCCTCTGGTCCTTTGGCTTTGCAGTTTCTGGTTTCATCCCCATTTTTCTTTTTTTGGCCAGGAATGAGGGAAGGCTATTTCAAAATGCTTCAAGACCATGAACACCAGAAGCCTAAAGCTCCAGCTCCACAGGGCTGCCCTGTATCCTTAGGCTCACCCATCACCAGGATCCACACAAAACAAGGACAAACTACATCACTGTGGAAGTGAGAACAGGACAAGGCAGGCAAGGAGATCTGCTCCTCTATCTCCTCAGCCAATCTTACCTTTCACATCAAGTTTGCAGTCTACAGAGGCTTCCCCCAAGGGGTTCACGGCTTTGCAGGTGTAGATGCCCCCATCGAAAGGGCTGGGCTTGCGGATTTCCAGGGAGCAGACGCCCTGCTCGATCATCGCTATGTACTTGGGGTCTTCTCGTATCTCCATCTGATTTTTCATCCAGATGATTTTGGGCTGGATTTGTTTGTTTGTTTAAAGCAAGGAGAGAAATGAGAAATCCAAGCAGCCTTAGAATGCAGACATCTCCCTCTGCCTTCGCCTTGGCCCTGCCTGAAGCTGGTGACTGGTGGGATTCACAGTCAGAAGTAGTTTAAAAAGCTAAATATCCTATTCTTGAGCCTTAAGCGCTGCTCCACACTTCCTCCCCCAGTACAGAAGGGAACAGGACACAGCTTGAATTAAGACCGGTCTCCCATTTCCACTCACAAACACCCCAAACTTGCCCCAGTTTGATACAGAGGACAGTTCAAGCCCCCTAACCTTGTCTAACCTTAACTCAACATGGCCTCCCAACACCTCCAGCCATCTTGCAAAAGCCCCATTGGTGGCTGCCCACACTCAGAGGTGATGCTGTCCATGGAGGGACCACTGACCTGGGGGAAGCCCCGGACACTGCAGAAGAGATGTGTGCTGTAGCCCCGGGTGGTGGTTCGGTCTGTCAGGGGCTGGGTGAACTTTGGAGGCTCCATCATGTCGCGCTGGGGGATCTTCTCTGGCTGGTAAGCAGTTTCTAAGGAAACAATTAATTCCAGGTTGAGACAGAGCTCGGTCTCCTGGTATGACCAGCACATGGTCACAGGGATTCAGCCCAAGGTACCCCAGAATACTTCTGCCTCCTCACATAATGCACCAGGCAGCACTTGGCCTGACCTGAGAACATGCCTTCAGCTCAGACTAGCCCTGTCTGTAAATCCCTTCCATTCCAGCCATGCCATGTTAGTGCCCAGTCCCTACAGGGGACAGGGAAATGCCAGTCTTCAAACTGGTTATGTGCAGCATGTCAGATCCAGGCCAGGCACCTCTCTGGATCTCCTACTCCATCCCCAAAATTCAGTTCACAGAGACAAGAGCTGGAGGTAAGCTCTGCAGGTGGCAGAGACCCCAGCTCACTGTAAGCTACTGGGGAGCAGGATGGAAGCAGATGGAGGGAGAGAGGGGCTGAGGGGTGCTGGTTTGGAGGTTTGGCCCAAAGGTGGACCACTGCAGAGATCTCTTCTTCTGCTGGCCCTGAGCTGTGGGACCAAAGCCAGGGCTGGTCCTTACCCCTCCCAACTCCTGTTTCAATAACATCCCAGGGATGTTAATGCCTTATCGAATCATGGGATCAGTAAAGTTGGAAATGACCTTCAAGGTCATCAAGTCCAACTGTCTACTAAATATACTCAGGACCACTAAACCATGTCCTGCAGTGCCACATCTGGATGGTTTCTGAACCCCTCCAGGGATGGTGAGTCCACCCCCTCCCTGGGCAGCCTGTTCCAAGGCCTCACCACTCTCTCACTAAAGAAATGTTTCCTGATATCCAACCTAATCCTCCCCTGGTGCAACTTCAGCCCATTTGCTCTGGTCCTATCACTGGTTACCTGGGAGAAGAGACCAACCCCCACCTCACTCCAACCTCCCAGGGTCTGACCATGACACAAGCCTTACCCAGAGGAGAAAGAGGGTGTAGATGGAGGGCAGGGGACCTCTGGGCTAGATGGAGGGCAAGGGATCTCTGGGCCTCTGCTTTGGGGATGCACAGCCTCACCCCTACAGGGCTCATCCTGGGGACCAGCTCACCAGCATCACCACAACACCAAGGAAGCCCCCCTAGCCCCAACAGGATCAGGACCCCTCTTGCACACCACCACCCCCAGCTCTTTAACCAGGGCCTTGTCCTCACTTGTCTTCTTGATGTGGGCCACCCCAGAGGTGACGGCTGCTTTCTCGCTCAGCCCGCAGGCGTTTTCCGCGAACACCCGGAAGGAGTAGGTGTTGCCAATGATGAGGTCGGAGATGGTGCAGCTGGTGCGGGTGCAGCGATCCAGCGCTGTGAACCATTTCTGGGAAGGAAAAAAGAGTAGTGAGGAATGGTCAGCTGTCCACAGGACAGAAAAGGCATGGGGGGGACACAGGGGTGTGAAGCTTCCCCTCTCCCATCAGGACATCCCCAGCACCAAGAGTGCCCAGGCTCACCCCGCTCTTCTTGTCTGACTTCTGCACTACGTAGCCCTTGACCTCAGAGTTCCCGTTGTCCAGCGGGGGGGTCCACTCCAGGGCCACATTAAATCCCCACACATCCACCAGCTTCAGGTTCTCAGGGGGGCCCGGTGGCTCTGCAAATACAAACCCTCACAGGGTGCCATCCTAATCTCCTAGCCCCACATTCTGTGTCTTGACCATCCCTTGCACCTCGCTTTTAATCTCCTCACCCTGTTTCAGCACACGAGGGATGAGAAGCTGTGATGGACATGGGCTGGCAGAAACCTGGTATCCCCAACCAGAGGAGTTCGCCTCCATGATCCTGGAGAAGATCCCACTGGAAGATGGACCTCAAAGTCCCTTTGCCTGGCCCATCCCACCCAGACCAAGAACTATCCCCAAGCAAGGGGCAGAAATGAGCTCCAGAGTGACCCTGCAGGTCCCATCCCCAGCCGTACCAATCACTCGGATGTCCAGGATAGCCTTGTCCTCCGCTCCATTTATCCGCACTGTGAGCTCGTACTTGCCCGAATCACTGCGCTGCGCGTTGCGGATGTAGAAGACGGTGTCCCTCTCGGTGTTGCGGATGTTGATGTGGTTGGTGTCCAGGGGCTGGTCACCCTTGGTCCAGATCACCTCGGGCTGAGGCTTTCCCTGGAGCAACCCGCACAGGCAGGTTAGGAGCCACTCGAGTGCATGGTCCCAACAGGTCCTGCTGGGAAGGATGGGTGGGCAGAGCCACCTCACTTTGTCCAGGCAGTAGTGGCCTGGATACTGCCTCTCCCATCCAGCAGTCCCCAGGGAAGAAGCTACAGCCAATATCTGCCAGCCCCACTGATGGGAAGACATCGGGCTCCATGGATGATGCTGGAACATGCTAGTCCCTCCAAGTCCTCATGGAGCAAGCCCAGCTTTACTTGTCCAAGGCGTTTCAGGCAGAGCTGTGCTCCTGTTGCCTAGACACTGAGCCCAGGTCCAAGCCTAGCAACAGAGGCTTGAATTCATCACTTGTGGCCAATTCATGCCTGAGGCATGGTCAGCACAGGCTCCCAACTGCCTACAAGACACATCCCTCATCTCAGGAAGCTTTCTGCCTCTTGCTTCCCCCTGTTTGGCCAGTATATTTCAGGGCTGGTTTTCTCCATCCCAGATGCCATGGTGGAGATGCTTTTGTGATGCCCCAGACAGTATGCAGTAGAGCAATTGAGAGGACCTCCTGCTTGGCCAGGCCAACTAGTGTCAGCATCGCTCCCTCCATGACAGAGACCTAGAGCCGCCCTATTCCAAAGGCAGCTGCTCTCCCCAGGTGGACCCCAACTGTTGTGCTGTTGGGTCCTGTAGTATGTGGCCAGATCCCACCAGGCTCAGACAGGAGCACGAGCTGAACAGGGCTCATGGTCAGAGACAGCAGCAACAGTCAGCCCATGCCCTAGTATGTTTGGGGTTGTCCCATTGCCAATACCACCAATAAAGACACATGAGGAGAAAAATGGGAGCTGGGCAGGAATGGGAGAAAGGTTCCCACCCCATCTCCCACCCTTGGCCCATGAGACACAGGGGCAAGGAAAAGCCATCCCACAGCTGGCCCCAGGCATGTCATGGTGGCTAGAAAAGTCACTGTGAAAGCTAATCTGCAGTCAAAGAGCCTGGAGGATTAAATCCCAAATTATCCACCTACCTGGAAAGGGATCATCACATTCACAGCATCTCCAACATGCCTGACGTAAGTTTGACGCAGGTGACGGGGCATGCGGATCTTCGGGAGCTCTGGGGACCAGAAAGCCATGACATGAGGCCAAGGAATTCACAGTCCCCAGTTGTCTGACCCACCCCATGCATCCCCTTTTTTGGCCATCAAGAAAACCCACCCAGAAACCAACCCAACAGCACCACCCCGATGGATGTCGTCCATTATAGCCAGGCCATGGAGACTAACGTGGACTTAAGCAGAAGAGACACAGCACAGCCTACATGGTAGCAAGGCAGAGGACAGCATCTCCCAGTTACGAAATACTCCTCCCAGCTCAGAAAGCTGACTTTCCAGGGACACACAACCCAACTTCCAGCAAGGACAAGGCTCACAAGACCTCCACCTTCACTGGGCACTCAAGGCCATCGAGAGACCAAGGCGGTGCATGGTTACTCACAGCAGAGCTGTGAAAGCCTTAGGCTTAAACCAAGGGCTAATGTCCCCAAGGGAACATAACAAAGATAAGCAAAAAGTCCAGTGGAGAATGCTGATGGAGTGTGTGTCTCCTTCCCGGGGTGAAAATAGCAGCCATGTAACTCTACCGGCTCGGTGCCACTCGGTGATCCTTCTGGAGAGGCATTGGGTTTACGTGAGCCCCTCATAAAAGATCTGCGTGTCTCTGCCCGGATTAAACGTGCTGGAGCTTAGCTCTGGGGAGGGGGCCCAGACAGAATTAAACCCAGACTGAGCGATGGTTAAACAGCTGTGAGCGTGAAACGCTGGTGGTGGGCTGGGGAGGGCTGGGAGATGCCCAGAAGTCCCAGATGGCCCCACCGACAGCTGAACTGGTCCCTCCTCTACTCGAGCTGTTATTCGCTCCATGGATCCATGCATCAATGCTGCCACTTGGGCTCATCAGTCTCAGCAGGGCAGGGAAACCTGAGCTCCACGGAGGAATGTTAATTCATGGGTGTTTTCCTCAGCTCACTCATGCCTTGCTCAGTCAGAAGGGGGTGGCCAAGGTCGGTGGCCCAGGTGACATGCTGCCGCGGGTGGGAAGGCATTTCTTCTGCCCCAGCTCCCTGCGAAACACGACTCCCACACCAAATCTTCATCTGGTTTCTCCTTGTCTCTCTCCACTTCCCAAACCCACTCATCCCACCTGTTCCTAAACCCTCCACCGTCTGTATTGCTGCTATTTTAAAACCCCTTGTGACGCTATAAATGAACCAGTGAGAGGTACAAAATGGAGTCCCCCATAAAGTGTGAAGACCAGGAGGTAACAGATGGGACAGGGAGGAGATGACTCAAGCACCCAGAACACACCAGTGTCTCTGATGTGGACATGGTGAAGCAGAGGGACACTGAGGGCTGGCGTGCTCCTCAGCAAAGCCAGGCTGGGCTCTGGTTCAAATGAAATGCAGAAGTGGGCAAGTGCTGTTGGCTGATGGAGAGTTTCAGTCAGCAAAAAGAAAAGAGAGAAGGAAAAAAACCAACCCATTGGCATGGAGCAAGTTGTGCGTGGGTCGGTCAGCTCTTTGGGCTTTGCACCTCTCAACTGGTACATGTGGCTGGGACAAAGCTCAGGCAGCAGGGATGGGGGGGTTGAACTGGTGGGTGCAGGATGGGACTAAAAGAGGGAAACACAAGCTGTGCATCTGGCATCTCATGGCAGTCCCCCGTGCCTCATCTTCCCCAGTCCCAGAAGGTATGGTGGGATGCCTTTGAGATCTGGAGATGAAAGCGGCAATAGACACCAACCACTAAGCCACGTTCTACCTCCTCTGAGCAAAGTGAGAGGATGAACCCTGCAGGACCCTTTCCAGATGCTGACAGCCTCCTCCAAGCCTTTTCCTATGAAAAGCTGATGGTTCCTGGAATGACCGATGTTATTATCGTTACTATTTTTAAGCAGCCAAAAAATCCTACATGTTCTTTGAGTAATAGGAAAACTTGTGCATTAATAACTCCTTGCAAAGGGAAAATAAGCCTAATATTTGCTGTCTGAGAAGCAAAAACCAGCCTTGCAATCATCCATCAGCCTCAGCACATTCAGAGCAGCCCGGGAGGAATGCAAGTCTTGCTAAGCATGGAAGCAGGTCATTCATTAGCGTGTTCAGCATGATTAAAGTTCCTGGGCTCCAGACTCCCAGCTCTTGACTTTCTTTAGCTCAATAAACAACACGGCGCGATGTGTACGCAATGGCTCGTTAGGGACCCAAGCATGGCCAAGGAGAAGAGATGGGCTGAGAGTGAGGCTGTTTCTGAGCTCTCACAATGAAATAGGAAAACATGGCTCTGCATTTTGAGTCCTTCACCACCAAAGCTTCACCACCTGCAAGATCAGCATCTTGAGGTTGGGAAGTTGCTCCAGCCCCAGGCAAAGGAACTGGACACAGTTCCCTAACCACTACACATCAGGGGTCGCACCGCTGGGAAGCAGCTCTGCGGAGAAAGACCTTGGAATCCTGGTGGACAGCAGGCTCTCCATGGGACAGCAATGGGCCCTTGTGGTCAAGAGGGCCAATGGTATCCTGGGGTGCATTAAGAAATCTGTGTCCAACAGGTCTAGGGAGGTTCTCCTCCCCCTCTACTCTGCCCTGGCGAGACCACACCTGGAGTGTTGTGTCCAGTTCTGTCTCCCCAGTTCAAGAGAGACAGGGATCTACTGGAGAGAGTCCAAGGGAGGTTACAAGGATGATTAAGGAACTTGAACATCTCTCCTGTGAAGAAAAGCTGAGAGATCTGGGGCTGTTTAGTCTGGAAAAGAGAAGGCTGAGAGGGGATCTTATGAATGTCTATAAATAGCTGAGGAGTGGGTGTCAAGTGGAAGGGGCCGGGCTCTTGTCAGTGGAGCCCTGTGATAGTACAAGGAATAATGGGTATAAGCTAGAACAGAGGAAGTTCCATCTCAACATGAGGAGAAACTTCTTTGCTGTGAGGGTGACAGAGCTTGGCCCAGGCTGCCCAGAGAGGTTGTGGAGTCTCCTGCTCTGGAGACTTCCCAGCCCCCCCTGGCTCTGTTCCTGTGTGGGCTGCCCTGGGTGACCCTGCTCTGGCAGGGGGGTTGGACTCGCTGATCTCCAGAGGTCCCTTCCAACCCCACCATTCTGTGATTCTATGAATAACATCTCGGTCAAAGGGTGGACTGCAACATGCAAGAGGGCAGAGGCCACTGAGGCTGCAGTGATGGTGATTTCTTTGCACCACTGACAAAACACAGGGGAACAAGGCAGGGCAGGAGCAGTACATACGGAGTATCTCTCTGATGAGCACTGGCTGCTCCAGAGTAGCTGGGACACTGGCACCGCTGGCGCTGACAGCCGTCACCCGGATGTGGATCTTCTCACCAGAGCTGAGGTCCTGGATTGTGTACCGTGTGGAAAGAAAAGGCTCCTTGTTCACAGCTGCCCAGTCTGTACCTACAAGGAACCCAGCAGAGCACTTCAGGCATGCAGTGGACAGACAGACACACAACCCAAACAGCAGGATCAAGCCACAAGAGGGAAAACCCAGAGGCAAAAAAACCCTTCCTTGTAAAGGCTGAATGATTTGGGGTGCTGGCAGGATACGGTACCTTAGAGAGGAGGTTAGCCACCCCACCCTGCCAAGGAGAGTGGGATGTGAAATGCTGTTGAGAAGGAGGTTATTTGCAAGTAAGAAAAGGCATTAGACCACCAAACATGGCCCCTGATGACCTTCCAGGTGCATTTCTGGAAGTAGTCGCAATCCTTTGACCACCCTGCTAGACAATCTGCCCCTCTTACTGCCCCAGCATAACTCATTCCCTAGAGCATCCTCCACATCGGGCAGGGTCTGCTCATCACCTGCCACCAGCCAGCTAGACCTCTTCAACTGTTCTTCCTGCTTGAAAGGAGCATCTCAAACTCACCCTGCAGCCAAGACATAGAAGCCCTCCCACATCACCCAGTTAATGCAGCCTTGCAACTTGCCGAACCTCTGAAGAGGTTTCTCAGTTGGAAAACAGACTGTCTCAGTCAACAAAGGACTGGATGTTCCAGGAGGGCAACTAGAGCAACCCACGTGAGCCAGGGTTTGATAAGCCACCGTGTGCACCTTCAAACCAAGAAGGTTTTCCTGTCATTGCCATCAGAGCAGCCAAATCCCACCAGTTCCTCTTTCCCTTCACCGCTGGTGTTACTCAAACCAGCCCTCGCTCAAATCTCACCATATTTTAGCCAACCAGGGTCTTGCACCAGCCCAAAAACAGCAGTCACAGAGCACATGTGGTTATCACTGAATGACTAGAGCTCTCCTGTCACCCAGCCAAGCCCAAAGCAAGCTAGGAGAGCATCCAAGACTGTGACCTTTGGGTGGCTATCAGCCAGTACCCTCCAGGAATGGCTGCATCTTTGTCCCACACAAGGGCCACCTCACACATCTCATCCAGCCATGGTTATCTCCTCAATTCCCTGCCCAACAATGAAAGCCTCCCACAGCCAAACATATGTTGATCCTGCCTGTCACAAGCTAAACAGACAAGGATCATAGATCAAGTTTCCCAAGGCACATGGACCACCTGGGTCTCTCAAACTACTCCGGTCTCATGCAGCACCCAGCCCACTAGCCCCAGCATCCCCTTGCAGACCCCCAGCCACACAGGTTATTCACTTTCACCCCAAAGCCAAGCAGAGCTTCCAGAGAGTGCCCAAAACACAGCTCTTAGCCGCCTACCCCATTCCACCAACCAGCAATGCAATTGGAGAACCACAGATCATTGTTGCCAACCACCAGCTCACCTCCATTCACCGCAGCCATCTTCCTTCCAGGCACCTCAAGCCCAGTCTCGCTTGGGCAGGGCTTGCCTTCATGACAGCCCCTCTTGTGCTGCCCAGGAGCCTGTCTTCTCTCCTCCTCTCACCTTATCCCCATTCCTTCTGCACTTCATTTTGGGCAAACGAGGGAGAATTTCACTTTTTTCCTCCTGAGGTCTTGCATCACCTTCCCAACCCCAGTTCTCTGCAGAGCTGGAGTTCATCAGGGACCATCCTCAGTGGATATGCTGGTCTCTCCTCCACCCTTTAGCTGGGCTTGGCAGTGACATTAAAACCAGTCCAGCGTCTAGCTAAAGACATCACCACTACCTGAGCCAATGGGAAGCCCCTGTCCTCCATGGAAAGAAAAAATAAAAATAAATACTAAAAAACCCCATATAAAATGAACCCTTTTGGGGTAAAGAAAGGGAAATGGTGCCCACAGAAACACACTGCTGGGTTCTGCCCAGCTCCATCCCACAGCCCCACAGCAACACACCAGCTCTTTATGCTTACGAGGCAGGAAAGCCCAAGCCTACTTCCATCTTTGCAGATCTCCACCACATATCCATCCAGGCCCGACCGGCCTGTCTGCTCCGGAGCTTTCCAGGTCAGTGTAATCGAGTTTTCGGTCACTTCTTCCACGGCCAAGGCTAAGGGGGAGCTGGGCGGCTCTGTAACAAACCCACCATGGTGAGGACAGGCTCTCGAGTAACGGGACTGTTGGAGGGCAGTCATAGAATCATACAGTGGCTGAGGCTGGAAGGGACCTCAGAGATCATCTAATCCAACCTCCCTGCCATGGGCAGAGACACCTCTCAACTAGAGAATCAACCTCCATGTTGGTCTTTACCCCACCGTCCTCCTAATCTGCCAGTCCTATCCCACTGCAAAAGTATCCTTCATGACTTCATCCCTCTGTCCCTCCACCCCAGCACCCCCACATGCCCCTCCTCCCCAGCCCTGTGTATCCCCCCTCCCCACTTCAGTGTCCGGTCCCATCCTCACCTGCCTTTGGTTTCTCAGGCTCAGGTTCAGGGGCTGGGGCTTGGGGTTCAGCTGGGGGACCTTCTTCAAGGGCTGGAGTCTCTTCTGCTGTGGGGACAGGAGTGGGCTCATCTGTGGGGGCTGGGGACTGCTCCGCAGCAGGGGGATGCTCAGGGGCCGGGGGTTCTTCAGCAGGTGGGGCTGGTGTTGGTTCTTCCTTCGGGGCTGGCTCTGGCTGTTTCTTCGGAGCCTCCGGAGCCGGCTTTGGGGCTGGAGATGCGGTTTTGCCGGTCATTGCTGCAAAGCCTTGGGGCTGGGGAAGAAAGTGATTCAGATTCTCTGCTCTGGGATGTCTGCTCTGTTTTGGGGTCCCTGCACCACACCAAAGGTCTCTCCTCCAAAGCTGGGATCTCGTCTCCGAAGCTGGGGTCCCTGCTCTGGACCAGGCGTCTCCACTCTGGACAGATGGTCTCTGCTCCGGGTCTGCTGTGCTGGAAGCGGGGAACCAGGTCACTGAGCCAGAAGAGGGGCTGGGAGATTTTTATAGGCTTCGGCTGGCACTTGTCACCTCCCTGCAAACCAATCTGCCTGCGCAGGCGGTGGCCTCCAGGAATAGCCAGCTGGGACCTGCACCTTCAGCCGCATGCCCCTACCCCCTCCTATAGGGACGGCAGCACATGGTCCTCGTCCCCCCCACCCCCCTCGGGCTCACACAGGACTGGGAAGGCCAGGTCCAGGTCACCTTTAATTGGGGACATGGCTACTGTCCCAGCACCAACACCCCTCTAGCTAAGGGCTTCCCAGCTCCTGCAACTGCCACCTCCTCAGCCACCCTCTGCCCCCCAAGTTCTCCCCCAAAAGGCCTCCCCCGTGACCCTCCCCCCCCACCCGAGCTGGGGAAACTGAGGCCGGCCGCACCCTGCCCAGGGCGGGGCCCGGGGGCTTTGCGCACGGGGCTTCCCCAGGGTGCCCCGGGGGGGGGGCCCCGGGCCCGGCCGCCGGGGCGGGGCTGGCGCGCGGAGCCTCTCGCCATTGGCCGGTCGCCGGCGCCCCGCCTCGCTACTTCCGCTGCTGCGTGCGAAGTAGCGTGTGGTGGCGCGGGACGTAAGCGGCGCAGTGGGTGACGCAAAGTAAGGTGCGTTCGTTCCCTCTGGGTTTTGATGCCGCTCGCGCGCAGCAGCGGGAGTCGGGCGCCTCTGCGGTGCCTTCAGATACCGCCTGAGCGAGGGGGGCCTGCGGCTCCTCGTACCAGCTCCAAGGGGCAGCGCCTCGTCACCGCCCCTTCCCGGCTGAAGCCAGGCTGGGGCACTTCGCTCGCCACCGCCCTGGCCGTCCCTGAGAGAAACGTGAACAGCGGCGAGCTGCGAGCGTGTTCCGTTCAACAAGTAAAGTAGTGCAGCTGCTCTCGGCTGGGCGCCCTCAGAGCGGAGCAAGCTGGCGATATGCGGCAGCGGAGGGTGAGCAGGTGTGGGCGGCCAAAGCCGCAGCCCCTCAGGGCGCTTCCTCTTCCAGTGGCCCAAATGAGGCTTGATGAGGCTGGAGGAGACCTACCCCTAACTATAAGCTGCTGGGACAATCTATACGTCTGTACACGTAGAATACAGTGAAGTAGCTGTAGAAGGCCGCGGTTAACAATAGCGCAGCCATTAATGGTGAAGGCACCGTTCGTTGATGCCGTTCCAGCAGCTGCGAGCAGAGGCAGCTCATGCAGGATTGAGCCCAGGATCCCTGGCAGCGCAGTGCCCAGCCTCTCCGGGCACATCCTCGCCATGCCAGGAGAGCAGCAAGGGGCAGAGCTGACATAGCTCTTTCCTTCTGTGATGTGTAGGGCTCCGTGTGAATCCTTGCTGTAGTTTTCCCAGTGCAGATGTGGGCAAAATCAAGTTCATCATAAAGCACCTGAAGTGATAAATGTGGTTCTGATCCTACCTGTCTAGTGTTTTGGGTTTTTTTTTTCCTTAGGGAGGAATAAGTATGTTAAGGTGAGAGGGAACAGTTGTGTTCACTTGTTGCATGGTCATGGGATTATACAGCGAGACTTTTTTACTCTCCGTACAGCAGCTGGTAGCTGAACATGAGAAGTGTCGCTCCTCTTCCAGCAGAATCTGGACCATTGGCTAATTTCTAACAGAAAGTGAGAGATTTCAAAGGTAGCTGAATTTCTGCTGGCCTCAAGAAAAGAGGCAGAGGTGGATGTGAGACAGCAGGGATCCTGTGGGAGAAGCTCCCAGAGGGCTCTCTAAAGCCCGAAGGACCAAGCCTGCTGGAAGGCAGGTGTTCCAGGTGTTGGTGTGTTCTGTGCTGCCCAGGTGGGTGAGCTGCGAGCTGTCCCTTGTAAGCAGAGGTGGATGTTCTTGTGTAAGATTTTTCTGTTTAAAAAAGCACATAGCAATTGTTACTGTTTAATGTAAAAATGATCGCCTAAAAAAAAAAAAAAAGCCCCAATCAGCCTTTCATAACATTTTAAATTATTGGAACTTTTGGCATTCTGCACCAAAAAAAAGAGCCATTTTTTCCTCAACACTCAGTTTCAACAGCAATTGTGATTTTTCATTCAAAAAGCATGTGTGGTTTCAACATGGAGAAGCAGCTTTCTTCTAAAACTTGTGTTCCTTCTCATGTTACTCAAATTGGACTTAAATGTTGCAAACTAAGTCAGATGACTGACAGATGAGAAGACTGATTCCCTGATCTCATGTTTGTGTGTGTGCACGTGAAAAGCCTTCATTAGCAAAGGCAGTTAGCAAAATTACACTCAAATTTATGGAAGGAGAGTCAGAATAAGACACTGCCACTTGCAATTCAAAGTATTTAATCCCTCAAAAAAGCAGTTTCAAAGTAAAATCTGAGGTTTCCATTTTACATGGTCTGTACTGAATACCAAGCTCATTCTGTGACCAAGGAGCAGTAGCCAGTGTCTTCAGGAGTGTGATTTTGGTGTGTGTGGTCTAAGTTGGTCTTGCTTATTCTAGATACAGCATCATGCTAGTTCAAATGCCACTGGGGTATAACCTGGATTTATAGTGTTTAGGTTAGTTTTTAATTGAACCGAGTCAATCATTTTGCATTTCTGAGGCCCAATTCTTCCCCAGCGCAGCCCACAGCAATTTAGAAACAGCACATTGAGCTTCTCAACTATTCACGAGGGTGATAGACCTGAGAGGTGAATTGGAAGGGCCAGCACTGCTGATGCGGGTGAGTGTCACATTAAGCTTTGGCTTTAAACTATCTGGAAAATACAAACTTCTATTCTCAGCAGCTTTTATTAAGCCATTTTTTTATTAAAGCCTTTATTAAAACTAATTTAGAGCACACAAATGAGCATTGTGTGCTCTGAGCCAGTAGGCAGTAGGATGGCCAATATCTACTGCAGAGCATAGAAATGCTCTGCAGTAGATAGAAACAGCTCACAGAAATGAGGCCTCCTGAGTTTACAAAGTGCAAGAAGCATACTTTAAAGAGGGAATATTAACTCTGAAACCTACTGTCAGGGGAAAAGCTAAAGGTTTCATTGCTAAAAAGATGCAAAAGCTAGTGTTCATGTGCATTAGGATTCAGCCTTTGAATTGTCTGTAGCTTCTCGTCATAGCCCTGTGAGGTGACAGAGCTTAGGCTGCTCTTTGTTTTCATATTCTCAGGCCTGAGATGAAAGAAAAATACTTAAGTCATCAGCCAGAAAAGGGACAGAAAGCCCTGGATGGGTCTGCTAAGGCATGCTGTCGGTATGGCCCTTGGAGAGCCCCCAGACTGCATGTCCCTGGTGCCATCAGCACAGCGTGGCCAGTCTGATAGCATGGCAGCACGGGAGAGAAGTGAGTTTGGTCTGGAGGGAAAGCATTGCATTTCTTTCCACTGATGTACATTCAAATTGTGGCCAAAGGGCTGCACATGCAAAGGACTTGTGCACTATTTTTTTCAATTGGAAGCTTGCTGGGGAACCAGGTTTCCAATTGAAAAAAGAAGGAGGAGGGTGGTAGGACCTTTCCTGTAGCAATTTGAGTAGAAACCTGCAGAGCTTTGGTGGTGCTACTAGATTTTATGCTTATGCTGGTTTATAAACTTTTCAGGTGAAAATTAACTTTCCTGGAGAAGAGGGTGTTAAATGAAACCCTGTTGGGTTTTCTGTGTTTATATTTTCTTCTTTTTTTCTTTTTCTTTTTTTTTTTTTTTTTAATTTAGATCAGATCTGGAGTTGAAAGCAATCCCCAGAGCAGCCGATGTGAAACCTGTGTTAACCTGTTTGAAGCCCCAAACAATTTGGACGCGTTGTTTCCCCTTGGATGTAACTAGAAAACCTGCGCAGAGTAAGCGGTCAGGAGCACGCCTCCTGTTCGGGAGCTTCCCAAACATGAGGGAAAGCTCTGGATACCCACAGCTATCTGTGCATTGTCTATGGAGGAGATCAACAAGGTTATTTGTGCAAAGAAAGCAGGAATTTGTTTCTATCAGGTTTTTATCTCTAGATAAAATATATTCCTGAGCATACACTGCTTAGGTTTTTAGGATGAAAAAAAAAAATTAAGAAATTAGGGAAAAGATGTAGTGGGATAAGTTAAACATGCTGAAATGTCTGCCAGTTACTCACCGTGTCTCCCCGTCACGCCTTCTCTGCCTCATGGTTGTCACGGCATGAGCTTTAATTGATATTGAAGAAAAAAATAAAAGAGAACCTGGAGGAATAATAAGGGCAGCTGATGTAAATGAATTGCATGGTCAGTCCTCCCCACAGCTTTTCTCTCCTCCCTGAGGAGCCCCTAGTAGGATGTGCTCTGCAATTAGTGTTTTATTGAAATGATGCCTTTTCTGCAGCAAGATGGTTACAGTTGGTGATAACTTCTCAGCTGCAAGATGGTTACAGTTGGTGATAACTTCTCAATACAGTGTGCAAGGTCGAGGGATCTGAAGAGATTTCATGTTCATGCCAATGAATGCAAATGATTTTACAATGTGTGGTGATGTTGCCGTACTTGTTCCTTCCCTAGAAACCAGACACTCCAGCGTCCTTCCCTGCCCTGCCTGACAGAATAGCCACCAATCCATGGGGTGTATGTCTCTGCTGACCAGGAGGGATATGCACTGGGTTTTTTTACACTTCTGTTTTTACATGTTTCTGCAAATAGTATGTGCAATCATTTAGTAGAGATGAACTATTAAAGTGACTGTGTCTGTGCATGTATTCACCTGCCTTTTTTTGGCTCTGGACAATGCCAAAGTGAGTTTTCGACCCTTCTAGAAGCAGCCCTGAGCTCTCCCTGTCTGCTTTGCACTCACTGGGGTCCTGAGACGTCACTGTATGGTCTCTGCCATTCAGGGCGGAGGAGGGGGCAAAGGGAAAGGACTGCTGTGTGAATCCCCCTTCCAGATCAGATATTGGAGGAGTAGGTATCTATGTCTTCCTTTTAGGGTGTGTATCTGTCTTACCTTTGCTTGTACCTCCTGGAGCCCAGGTCTGTACAGACAGACTGGGATTAGCTTCTTACTGCCTGAGCTTCTTTGAACTCTCGGAAGGACAAAACATATGGGATCTATTAAAAAAAAAAAAAAAAAAAAGAAAATTTGATGTGCATAAAATCTGGACACATGAAAAGTGAGAGGGAGGTTTTGCAAACAGATCCTGATGCCTGCAGCCCCAGCATGCAGCTGGCTTTAGACACTTTGGCTTGTGAGGGCATCTGCTCTACTCACAGACCTACAGGTACAGTCACAGGTGTGACTTCAGCAGCTAGTTTGAAATCTTGCCAAACTCTACATCAGTTTTCAAAGGAACAGTGCTGGGTTGTACTGCACAGGCTGTACCTGGGCCCCAATTTTTTATCTTGCATATGAATGTACGGTGGGAGCCACTTAATGTTGATTTTCTGCTCATCTTTGGGTAAGTATGGTCAAAACCTGGCTTCTTTCCTATGACCTAGTGTTTTACTTCCCTCATCGTAAAGCTCTTTTTAATGATAGCAATTCTCTAGGGATACATAGGAAATGGTTACAGGAGATGCTGTTGAAATAGTATCTCTTGTTTCCAGAATCTCTAAGCTTGCTATGTGAAGAGGATTTTGTCGGTGTGATGTTTCTGTAACCTGTTATCTCAGGGTGCATTAGCATCTCCCACTGCAGAGGTGACTGCTCCTTTCAGAGGACCAGTTTACATTGCTGTCCGCCTCTGGTGGGGGCTTGTCCCACCAAACACCAGGCAGCTTGTCTCTCAAGGCTGTCGAGCACTTGAGAATTATTTTTTCCTGTGAAAGTTATGACTGTTGAATGTAGACTGGCAGATGAAAGGCTTATATCCTGCTGTCTTAAGCAGCTCTGCTGTTTAGTGTCCATTTTACAAACCACTTCTGATTTTTTATTATATTTAATATTTATTATTATTTACAGTTTTATTGTCATTTACTCTCTTCCCATCCTTCTTACCTTCTGTAGGTCAGGAGCACTCCTGTTTTCTTCCTCCTTTTGTTCACTTTTGGCACGGGATAAATATTGAATCAATTCAGTTCCTGATGGTATTTTCCAGTTCTGTATTAAGCATAAAGCTTTACATTTGAACGCTGCAGTGCATTTCACACAAAGTAGGATGATACTTCTTTTGCACTGCTGTGTCTGTAAATGTTTCTGTGCTGCTGACCTTGAGCCTGTTGCATAGCCCCAGCCACCATGCAAGAGCGTGCCTCATAGCCACGTGCTTTCCCAGAAATGGCACTGTTGCCCTTGAGCTATGAGGGCAGTTACAGCCTGGGAGGTGTGGTGGAGAAAGTCAGTATCATTTCCCTGTTTGCATGAGCAGTGCTAGAACTGTTGCAGAAGTGTGTGGCATGGATGCCAAAACAGGTGCTGGTTGTACCGCTCCAGTCCTGCACAGACTTGGCAAAAATGGTACAAATCCCTCCTGAGTGATTCTGGCCAGAAATGTAGTAATTAGCAGTAGAATTAATTCAATCCTTCCCCTAGGCTGGTGGCCTGTGTGGATGTTTTTGTTGTGGAATAAAAGTGGCTTTTTTGTTTGTTTGTGTTCACTTGTTTTAAACTCATTTCAGCATGACATGAGCTAAACCAGAAAAATCCCTCTGTGTTAGAAAAAGAGTTTGACCCTCTATATAGTATTGGTGTGACGACAGCAGTTCGAGCTCACGCTGTGGCTTTACCATTGCTCTACTCTTCTGTGTAAGCAGATCTCTGGAGCAGCGACAAGGCCTGGTGCAGCTCAGCTGCACAATGCTCGACTGTGGTTAGGGGGCTGGCAGTGTTTGCCTCACTTCAGTCATATGATGCAAAACCAGGAGGGAAAGAGAGCAGGCTGAGGGCAGGCTCTGTATTTTCGGAGAAGATGGGGCAAGAATATTAATGCTTCTCTGCCATCTACAGGCACATTTCAAGGAGAAATAAGAAAGACTCAATAATTTGTCCCTCAAGGCTGTTTTAATTCCCATCTTGCGGTCCTATATTGTTGTCTTTGAATGACCGTATTCTTAGCACTTGTTCCCTGTGGTGGAGCACTCTGCCTACCATCTCTCTCCCCATTTTCTTCCACAGCCACTGTCATTTCATCAGAGATGCAGCCCTTGCAGCAGGACAGGATAAAAACTTGCAGGCGGGAAGGCTGCTGGCACTTCTTGCTTTCTTCACCAGGTGAATCTTTCAGGATATATCAGAGATGGATCACATACTATCTGTGACATTTCTGCTACCTTGAGGGTGTCTCAGGTAAAAAAAAAACCAGGGAAGCCATCCTCAGGCTGTACCTGCAGATGTCACTGATGAATTAAAGTTCATGTCGGTGCTCACATAAAGGCACCCTTTCTTCAGTTGCTGTCTGTGCTGGTGCAATGCCAAAGAGGTGGATATCCCTCTCTGAGTGCAGTTACGATGCTTGGGAAGGTGAGCCTCGTACATAGGAAAGCCAGCCCCGGTGGCTTTTGCTTTGTGCCATTTGCTGTATAACTGCTTCCTCTTTGCGCTCAGTTTCTGCGCAGAACAACAGCTATGGAGAGCTGGATTTTGTTTCATGCAGCCCCAGACTTCGTAGTTTGTTTTCCTAAAGCAGTGCAGCTCACGCTGTCACATCGTGTGCTTACACCACTGTGTGCATCCTTCGCTGCCTGTCTTAGTGACTGCTGAACATGTTGGGCAACTCCTGCCAAGCCTGCAGAGAGGTACTGGTCTCCGAGACCGTAAGTTCCTGTGAATTTTAGGAAAGGGGGCAGACTGGCAAAAAGGAAGTCTCCAACAGGGAAAGAAAGGCAGCAGTTTTGAGTACAGCTGCTCATAGACAGCAAACTCCCTGCCTAGGAGAGAGACAGTGGCCCAGCTGCAGAAAAACTTCCAGTGGCAGTTTATGTTTGTCAGAAGGGACAGACAACCCCTTAGTCTCTGATCTTTCATGAAGGACTCATGCTCCAGCCATACAAAAATCACTCAGTGGCAAGATCTGAATTCAATGAAAAGAGGCTGTCTCAGGTTCGGTGCTTTGTGTGGGCTTGTTTTTCCTGTTCATGTCTCAGAAAGAGCCCTTCTGCACCAAAAATTCATCTCGCCAGACAGATCAGTGATGTGAGGAGCACCTCTGGCAGAAGTTCTGCCTCAGAGCACATCTATTATGTACAGGGTTTGCAGAGTACAGGGAGCTACAGAAGCCATGTCCTGCTGAGGCACCTAACATCTCAGAGAGAGACAGAAGGAGAGTAACAACATTTTCTTTCAAGGCACATGTGGCCCTAAGCATCTCCAGGGATGCATGTTTGGTAGCTGATTGAAAACAGGCCTATTTTATCTCTGCTGGCATAGGAAGCTCTGAATTTTTTATTTATTTTTTATAAGCATTCAGAAAAATAATACCTGTTTTCAGCAAGCTAGGGCAAGTCCTCATTCTTTCCTTCCCACTCACAGGAGCATAATGAGTGGGTGGGGAGGCTCGTGCAGTGGCTGTGTTGCAACGACAGGTTCTGAATTGGTGCTCCTTGCGTGACAAGGGGCATTGGAAAACAGTGAGTTACTGGAATAATTGCAGCCAGCAGCTGTCACTGATCTCGTTAATCAGAACTGCCTTATACAAAGTGCTTCTCTATAATTTCCACTGTACTGAGCTTTCAAAAAAATAGTCATTAAAAGTCAGTTGGAGGGGGATGTGACCACCATATCCATTCTTTTCCCATGGGGGGTATGGGGTGGCTGGGCATAGTTTGCACAAAAAGCCAAAACATACATCATTCCCTTTGTCTCTGAATTTTCCTGCAGGCTATAGTAGTCTCTCCCCACTCTCCAGCAAGGGAGACCCTGGAAAACCCCCGACACTGAAAAACTGTGGGTACTGTTCATCCTGGTCTAAGTTTCAGTTTGCCAGCGGTGTTTTCATGAAGGCAGGGATATAGGCAGAAAGCTACTGGTTGAGAAGGCTTGGTCTTCTTTCACCATCTCCTTGTTCTGCTGTACATGGGAAAAGTTGTTTCTTCTCCAGCCCACGTCCCTTCTGGGAGGGATGAACACCCTATGGTGTTTAGTGCTGAACAGAGATTTTTTTTATAGTTGCTTTAAGCAGAGTAGTTACCCCTTCAGTTTTGCCCATGGAATTCAAGCCTTTGGTTTCCACAACATAGTCTCCCTGGAACTGCTCATCTTCTGGGCACGGTTTTCTGTGTCCCTGGCATTTCCTGGTCCTCATGTTCACTTGTGAATGAAATCAAGCCCTTCTGCAGCCACAGCCATGGCCAAACTCTCTGGAGCCCTAAGTACACTTTGTTTTTCATAGAGGGAAGCAGGCTTTCCTACCTGCTTGCCACCATGAGAGTTGCTCTGAAGGCTGACCGGTGTTACCAGTGGCCCCAGGGGACAGCTTGTGATCACACGTAACTGCTCTCATTTTTCAAGATGAAGGGGGTGAGATGCACAATTTGTACTCCCACTCTTGGTATTCTGGTCTTGACAATCTGTGCTGATGTTTGAGTGCAGCAGTGTCTGAGAAGCAAAGGGCTTCTAGAACTCTTCAGTTCAAGTGGGCACTTTATGTACTTCTCACATGACCCAAAATCACATCAATATGCTCAGTTTTTCCTTTGCTTCTGCTTGCCTTGCTCTCCCATTCCACAACCCTCCACTCTGTCTTACCTTTAAATGACTTGTCAGACCTGGGTTTTGATGTAGCCTGTAACATCTTAGCTTAAGTTCTCTAATCAGATCTCTTTCTGTTTGAGTTCACCACGGACTAAACAAGCCTGACACTGCCAGCCTCTTCTTCCGTTGAAGGCACTTCTTGCCTGACCGTTTATCTGTTATGCTGTTCACCTTCTCTTTTCCTAGGTCATAAATAAGGATGTTCAATAAAAGGGACTGGTGGCTGCTGATTCCCAAACCCTGGTCCCACTGCTATTTCAAGACAAATTCCATTATGTGGTTATGTTTCACTTACTGGCTTTTTTCAGGAAAATGTCACAGAACAGTGGGCTTCTGCTTCCTGTAACCATCTTAAATCGATCCTGTCACACTGCAGAAGCCTAATTTCAGTATCTTCCCTTGTAATTGTTTAATAGTTTGTTTGAAGGGGCCTTCCTGTTGGATTTAGTAGCAATCAGGTTTTCCAACTGGTTACCATTTTAAAACACAAGACCTAAAAAAAAAAACCAAAACCAAACCAAGAAAGAAACCCTCAGAAAAATCCAGATTTCCTGGAAAAATGAAGAACTGAAAAAATGTGTTGAAAAACATCAGCCTTTCGTTGCTGCTGGCCAGCTCTTCGGGGTTCTTCAAGTGGCAGTAATGGGAGGAACAGCTAGTGGCTCGCCTGTCTCAGTGCTGGGGGAAATGCCGTATGCCATCGCTGGGGAGACACAGCTGGGGGGTTCCTTCTAGTTCTCATGTTGTACCAAGGTAACACAAGGGAAAAGTCCAGCTGGGGATCACATCATGGGGAAAAAAACCCTGTGACTAACTCTAGAAAGGACCACCAAGCACTGTCTGTGAGAAAATAAAAAGTGATGCATTTAAATGACCGGCTGTGCATCCAGTGTGCATCTTCCTCCGAGATGCACATGTGCCACACCATTCCCAGATGTAGCTCTCATCAGATGAATCCCAACAGACTTTTTTTTTTTTTTTTAATTTTATTTTTACTCTTCTACACTAGAAGCCTTAAAAATAAAAGCCTGGTACAAATAATAACTTGGTCCTGAAATGAAAGCTCCATTCAAAAATAGAAAATAAAGTTAGTAATCTTTCAAAATGCTTTGGGCATTTCAGTGTTGTTCTGAAGCCATCTTTGTGCTCCAGAGCAGTTTATCTGTTTTCCACCTTACGGTACGGTTCTGTTTAGTATCTGCTACCCAAAGATGTCTGTCATCAGCTCAGATCTCCTCTGGAGTTTTTCAGACAAGGCCATACCCTTCACCTATTTCTATGGACACATCTTCCATGGTGGTTTCTCTTGTGTTTTGCAATTTATTTTTGTTCTAGATTCTTAGGTGTTAATTAGGCTGGTTCATACAGTTTCTAATACATTTCCTGTATTCCCAGGGTTTTTTGGTGTTTTCTGTCCTTTGGGACTCGTCTAGTTCTTTTAAGGAAGCCAGCTGGAGAGAGATTCAATGTGACTCTGAATTGTCATTGATTTAGAGGCCATCGTTTCCTTTGCAACTGGAGATGTTTTTCTGAAGGGATTCTTAGGGGATCTAATTCTGTTTTGTCACTCGGTCTGATCCAGAGCATAGTTCTGGGAGGAGTTAGGCAGCATGTGGGGTCTAGAAAATGAAACGCGGTAAACCTAAGGAGTTTGTTGGGTTTTTTGGTTTGTTTGATAGGAAACTAAAGCACTGTTTTTTTGTTGGTTTTTTTTTTGTTGGTTTTTTTTTTTTTTGGATAATAATAATAGTATTGTTACTGTATTTAATGACCTACTTTCCTATTTAGTCCTGCCCCTTTCACAGGGGATTGTTGGTGGGGCCCAGGGTGTATGAGCCACGGCCACTGCCCAGGGAGCTCATTCTGCTCCTGTCTTGCATGTCTCATGTCAGAGAAGTTTATGGATGGTCTTCTCTTGCAGCAGTGATGCAGGATGTGTTAGTGTATCTTCTGTAGAGTGATGTCTTCTCCTGACACCCTTTTCTGGGTTGTCTTTGGAGTTGGATGGGCATTTGAGGTGAGCTGGGGTTGTAGCGAGGAGCAGCGTGAGGCCGGTGATTTCTTGCAAGCACAGCAGTATTTTTCCATCTTTTGGTATCTTAGGTGCTGCAATCAATGACACCCACAGCTTCTAACACTGGAATTGGTGTGGAGCAGATGAGCAGAACGCTACATTGCTTCTGTTGTGGAAGATGTCTGTGTCAGCTGGCATGCTTGCTGCTGGCACTGTTGGTTTTTTGCAGATGATGGAGTGGAACCTGGCAACTGCAGGAAGATCCTTTTGAGCTGATGTAATTTCTTTGGAGGATGGCTTCAGAGCCCTGTCCCTCTGAAAGCTAAGCTGAGGGTCCGGCATTTGGGAGGGTGCTCTGCAGGGAGGGGACACAGTTGGAATTGCAGGAAGGTGTCTCAAAGTTAGAGTAGTAGGGAGGGCTGTCCAGGAGCAAAGGCAAAGGGAGTGGGTAACTTCTCAGCACAAGCCAAGTGTGCCAGGCAGGGCAGTTCCAGCCTGTGTCTGTGATAGTGTGTTTTCTGTGTAGCCTGTCTTCTGTGTCTTGGAGCTTTCTTGGACTCGATGTCCTTGTTGCTGTCTGTGTCTAGGAGCACAGGACGCATCTTGGGCACCATTGCTAGGGTCTCAAATGCCTTGTACTTATCGGCATGGTGCCAGCTGGGTGCATCTCTTCTCATGTAGCAGACTTAAAGCGTGGCTCAGTCTCACATCTCGGAAACTTCTGGTCAGTTCTGTCTTGCAGCATCCTACCAGGCTCTGTCAGCAGCTCTGTTCTGTAGCCATCCATTTTCAGGAACTGGGACTTTTTCCCTGCATCCTTATGTTCTTAAGTCTTGAAGCCAGGCTTCTTGCACATCTTCTTGGTTTTGACAGTAACTTCTTGTCATGGGATGTTGCATTCAGCTCTTTTCTTGGGCTCCTGTGGAACCTCATTGCCTCACTGTTGCAGCCCCATAGGTCTTGTTGCCCGACAGCATCTGTGGTCTGGGTGATGTTCTTCTTGCTGGTCTGGGTGTCATTCTTCTTGCTGGGAGTTTTCTCTCACCTTTGAGTCGCGTTGTCTGTAGTGTTGTGTGGAGTGTTGGTGTCTGTGTGCAGCTTGGAGCTTCTCTGCCTGTGGAGTCAGAGGTAGGTGGAATAGCATGAAGAGTCTGTGGTTAAGAAATTGCTTTGCCTGGACTGTTTAGGCAATGGTTATGAGTCCTCTCCAATGGAGCAGCCAGGGGCAGGTGCTGTGGACAGTGATTTCGGTAGCATTGTATGGGCATGATCAGAGCTGCGTGGGAGGGGCTGTTCAGCAGTATTGAAGCAGGTTGAATCTGAAAGGGCTTGAAGTTTGCTGAGAGCAGTTCGAGCCCATGGCAGGGTTGTTGATTGTGTAGTTTATGCCCTGTGTCCTACACCATACCTTCCTCAGGCCTGGGTGTCTCCATAGCTCTTTGTCATCAGCAGACACCTCGGTAGCCCTCCCAAGAGTCTTGAATGTGTCGCCTCATCGGCGTAGTGCCTGTTGAGCCCTCCTTGTCCTTCAGTTGTAGCTTAAAGCGTGGGTCAGTCTGGTGTGTGTTGCATTGTAGACGTTTCCAAGCAGTTGTCTCTTGTGGTGGCAAGCCAGGTGGTGCCGGTGGCTCTGCTCAAGAGTTGTGTATGCACAGTTTTCTAGGGTTTCATCCCCATGTCCATAACAGTCTTAGGTCTTAAAGCTCAGCTTGTCATGTATCCATCATTCTGGTTATGATGGTAGCTTTCTCTCCTGGTGCTGTGGCATTCACCTCTCTCTTTCCTGGGACCACTATAGAGCATCTGCACGGTGGTCGCTCTGTCGGGCATCTCTGCCAGTGGCATTGTCCACACAGGAGTTCTCACTTGAGATCTTCTTGCATCTCACGGTCACATTGCTTGCGGTGGCTGTTTGTAGTGTTGGTGTGTGCTTTGGGCTTGGAGCTGCCCTGCCCAGGGGTGTAGCCATAGTAAAGCCAGGGGTAGCAGAGCTTTATGGTAATGTGAAAATACACTGACCTCCTCAGATTCTTCTGGTAAAGACCGTACAGTCACAGACAGCTGACAGTTACAGTGATTGTGTTTTGTGGGTGCCAGAGGTGGGACGTTGGCCTTTGGGGAGCAGCAGTTTTGTGGTAGTTGAGTGGGTTGAATCTTGAATGTGCCATAGCTTGCACACCTGGGGCTCAAGAGATAGGTCTTTTTTTTTTTTTTTTTTTTTTTTTTTTTTTTTT
Source organism: Ceryle rudis (assembly GCA_033439905.1). Classification (NCBI taxonomy): domain Eukaryota; kingdom Metazoa; phylum Chordata; class Aves; order Coraciiformes; family Cerylidae; genus Ceryle; species Ceryle rudis. The sequence goes on from JAAGNO010018538.1 coordinate 25,027, forward strand.
TTTTTTTTTTTTAGCTGTAGTTAGAAGGCATATGCAAAAGAAGAAAAGCCCTGGGTCTTGTCAGGCCTTTGGTCAGCACCCACGTGCCCTGCTTTACACAGGTTGTTTGGGATTTTTGGGTGCGGAGCCACAAGCCACGTGCTAAAGGCTGGTGGAGACGGTGAGCAGAGCACCTGACAAAGTTGGGCTGGCATCTGATGTTGGGGGAATTGGTGGGACTTGGTTCATAAATTTTACAATTTTAATTTCTATTAAAACAAGTTACAGAATCACAGAATATTCATGGCTGGAAAGGACCTCCTAAATCACCGAGTCCAGCCATAGCCATAACAAAAGTCCAAGCCATACCCATACCAAAATTGCAGTGTTTAAGCTGTAACTGCCAAACAGGCGTAGCGTATGCTCCCTTAGGTGTGTTTAACTGGTTTAGCACTTGTTCTAAATGTTTCAAGAGAGCCAACTGATAGTTATGAGTATTTTTTCCCAATCTTTTGTGCGCTTAAGAGCTTTATCTCTGTTTTTGCTTTCAATGGTGCTTTGCCCTGGCAGGCCCATAGCATCTTCTTGGGCAGTGCAGCTGGCCAGATGTGCCTCCTAAGCCTGTGACACACAAAAACTCCCCCGGAGAAATGATAACTGCCTGTTCTGGGGGGAGATCATTTCACGGTATCAGTTCAGAGCTGTGCAAGTTAAATGAATGCAAAGGGAAAATGAAATGTTTTTACAGTACAAGTATTTTTGTTGGATGCCTATAAACTCATGTACACCTTTTTAGTATCAAGGTGCTCTTGACCCCCACTACTTCTGCTCAGAAGCCAAATTACCCCCAATTATGCAAATGACTCAATTATGTAAACAGGGTGCTAAAATTTTTTCAGCCGGACCTCACACCAAGAAGGTGACCAGGACGCTGAAGCCAACCAGCTCAAACGGGAAAACTGGACAAAAAATAATAAAAAAAACTACCAGCACAATAAGGGTTAAAAAAATATGAAGTGACAGGGGAAAAAAAAACTACGGAGGAGGACCAAAGGCACCGTAGAAAACACCACAGATGCTCCAGATCGGAGTTGTCTGGGACACGTGGGCCACAGAGCGCGCCCGGAGGACCGATTACCATAGAAAGAACCACAGAGGGCTCAGTTGGGGCTCGTATACAGAGGCTAAAACCTCAGGGATCAATGGCCACGTGATGGCGCGTGCGCAGTAGTATGACCCCTCGCCACAGCTCGGCGCATGCGCATTGGGCCCGGCGCGCCGCGCTCTGCCCGCCCGCCGCCCGCCCCGGGGTACACCCCAGGGCCGCCGCCGCGCGGGGTAGACCTGGCGTCCGCCGGCTCCGGGGGCGCCCGGGGTAGACCTGGCGT
>JAAGNO010018542.1:0-22867 GCA_033439905.1 Ceryle rudis
TGTCTCACTCTGTCTCACTCTGTCTCACTCTGTCTCTCTTTGCCTTTTTCTTTCTCTCAGGTTAGAACCTTAATGGGCAGTAGCACCCCCTGTTTGGCACAGGCCCAGGCCTCTGTGGTGTTTTTTCCTTCTGTTGCTCTGTGCTGCTGCTGTGCGCTCAAACGCTGGTCGGGCCGCACTGGGGGCAGTTTGGGGGGGTATTTGGACACTGTCACGGGCCTGGCCATTGACCCCAGTGGTGCCAAGTCAGTGAGCGTCCAGCCGGGACAGCAGCAGATGGAGGGGACCCTGGCATCTGGGAGGGGGGACACCCAGGCATCAAGGGGTGGACCCAGGTATCCAGGGTCCCAGTATGAGCCGGTATGTACCAAGAAGGGCAGCTCTGGTCAGGACTGAGGCTTGGCCAGAGCTGTGCCAGCTCCCCAGTGACCAGGGTGGAGACCAGCCCCAGCTGGGAGCTGCATCATCGCCAGGGGGGTCACCACCTCAGGACAACCCCCTCTGAAGGCAATATAGTAAGGCACGGGCCATTCTAGTTTGCAATACTCCTGGAGGCAAAGTGGACACTTCAGCTTGTAATGCTCGTACGGCAGCCATAGTTTTCTTTTCTATAACCTCCGTCACGGCGGGTATCTTTACTATTGGTTTTTTCCAATACCTTTACCCCGAGCCAAGGGAGAAACCATCCAGCAAAACTATGGGATGCAGCAGGGCGGTCGGCTCTAGCATGGGGAGTCCTTTCAGACCGTTTAAGGAAGGTTCTCACCCCTCCGCTCTCTTCATCCAGTTGATCACATATTGCTGTATTAGGGACCAGGGCTCCCAATGTACGTGTCCCCGACCACCCCGGAGTAAGGCCTGTTCTGCTCAACTTCTGCGCAACCAGTACCACCCGTCACCGGTGAGTTGCACTGCCCGATCACAGTCTGGATCGTGTCCTACTGCAATGCAACATCTGAAACCTCTGGATTTGTTACTCCCTGGACCCAAGGGTTGGTGTTGCTCGGACTTGTAGTTTTTGTATTTCCCCTTATGCCAATTTTTTCCAGAAGGAATTGGGACCCCTATTGAAAGCCCCCTTTTAGCACTGTGTTCTGCAAGGTGGGTGCAAATCCAACAGTGACTTTTGTTAAGCATTCATGTAAGATTTTCCGTCCACCGGTGGCTCTGCCTGTGGGGAGGGCGAGGTGAAACGCTTCTGTAGTAAAATTCTAAACAACAAAATAGAAGATAAAGGACAAAGGAATCATCATTTTAAACCCCTCATTTTGATTGAAAAGGAACAACTTGCAAAATTGCCTGACTGGAAGCAACCGAGGGACATAAAGGAGTCAAGTACAAAGCAATTTCAGGTACGCTCTGGAGAGCCCTGCTGGCATGAACTAAACTGGTGTCTCCGTTAATGCAGCAGGTGATGAAGAGAGTCAGCTGAAAAGCCAGAGCACACCCGTTTCAGCTAATTCTATTACAGAAAGGGGAACAAGAGGCCTGATCTCCATCAGGACAGGAAAGCATCAGGACAGGAAGGGGTGTATGAGGGAACTCCTATAGCCCCTAAGCACCTCCAGAACTTTCCAGGGGCACCCTAATGAAGCGGAGGACCTCGGGACCAGACAGAAATCATTAGCAGGTTTGTACCATTCATCTGCATGCCAGAGCAGAAGTCTTCTCACACAAGTCCGTCACAAGTTTCTAAGCCAACAGGCACATGGGAAAAGACTTGGGCCCCAGCTTCTGTTGCCCAAAGAAACCTTTCGCCCACTACTGCCAGATACAGAAGACCTCCAGAGATAGAGAAGCAAAATCCTTTTAGGTAGGTTTATAGATACATGCATGGGAAAGAGTAAGAAATAATACCAGCCTCAGAAAGGAAGTGGTGGAATTTTGTTTTTCTTGATTCAGATTTATGGATAAGGCAAGGAAACAGGAAGGAGACATTTCTAATTGTTAAGTCTCTTTGAAAAACATAGAGCCACGTGGCATCACCTGTCTTGGAGAGCTGTAGAGACATGATAACCTAACCATGTTTTAAGGTAGGGATCCATCAGACTTTTGTGGACCTCTTCATCATCACGTCATTTCTCTCTTCCTCTCTCTTTCTGTATGCATATATCTGTGTGTTCATATAAACTGTGTTTATAAAAATATTGAAAATTTAAACCTTCCAATTTCATAACAAAGCAAGAAAATCATAGAATCATAGGCTCATAGAATAGCTTGAGTTGGAATGGACCTTCAAGATTATCTAGTTCCAACCCTCCTGCCATGGGTAGGAACACCTCCCACTAGACCCTCTCCAGCTTTCTTGTAGGGCCCTTTCAGTTACCGGAAGGAAGCCCCCTTCCGGTATTGGAAGTACCCAAATCTTCCCATTTGGGTGGGTTATCCTGCATTTCCCACTTTATTTTCTATTTTTTTGTGAAACATCTCTTGCTGGTGGGTGTGTTAGGCAGAACTATGATAGTAGTGGCATGTTTGGGGACTGACATCAGCAAATTGCTGCTTATGAGCTCAAGGGAAAAGCCTTTATTGTAAAACAAATTAACTGATAGACACTATAAACTGAAAAGATTAAAACATACCTGATCTGTGAACCTTTTACCCCTCATTCAAACAATGGTCTCTGAATGCTTTCAGAACCTTCTCACAAGTATCAGTGTATCAGCAGCTGGCTGCAAACCACAAGCCACAGAGCCAGGCACAAACTCCCTGGGGGTGAAGGGGGCCTTTGAACACACATTTGGACTCTAATCCAGACCTACTGTGCAGCCATACTAATGACCTTGAGAAAGGACAAACCCTAAACACTAATAGTCAGGCTTTCCTAGGCCATTGGCTTCTCCCAGATGGTCATTAATCCCCAGAAAATGTGTGCTGTGCCTCGGGCTGTCAATGCCCAGTTAACCCCATAATGGCAACACCTCCGCCATAGCTACGGGTTTTCTGTTCCCCTTTAAATGTATAGAATACCCTCATACTTCTCAATCAAGAGGCACAGCAGACTGTAGCTTATCAATTACACTCCAGTTACTGGGAGAAAAGCTCCCTGTGGTGTATAGACATGTCAGATGACACTTTATACAGCTGCAGGGAATGTGTTAGTCGTTAAAAACTTGCTGATCCCAGGACTGCATATGCATTCCAGATCTCTGTATACAGTGTTCCCTTGGAAGTCACAATGCAGGGGAGGGCTGTCAGTTTTAGTAATTTTTCTTGCAAAATATGCTTTCCCAGGACTTCTTTCAGCTGTTATACGTTGTGTGACTTTCCAGGATTCCTGAGAATGGTGTTTGACAGACTGAACCAATCAGAGAAACAATGAGTAAGTATGACTAAGTAGTTACTAATTTATTTTCTTTTCACAAGCAGTAGGTGACTCGAATCTTACCTCCTGCATCCATGACTGTTCAGAATTATTAAATTCTTCTGTCTATGATGCACAGTAGAGGCACTGATACTTCACAACATCTTATTTTCACCCCTGTGGAGGTAGGGGATATTCTTACCCCCAATTTAGAGAGAAGGAGCTAAACCAAAGAGAGAGATTTTAATCCTCCCTCAGTTTGGATGCCCAGGTCAAATAATCTCTGACCGGAACACATTTTTCAGAGCACATAGTAGGATGTAGGTGACCCTCCCACAGCTCCTTATATCAGGGGACACCTCATACACATCTGCTATCAAGGTGTTCCTTTCACCTTATGCTAGCTCCTCCTGACCCTCTTGTTAAACTTTTCTCTTAGGCAATTTCTCCAGTATCTCTTCAACAATGTCTACCTTATTCCTGGTCTGCAAAAATGAGTCATCAGCCTTCCTCCCCTGCTTACTGTAAATTGTTCATCATAGCTGGAAGTGCTATTAGACTCCACGGTTTAAGACGGAGAAGCATAATTTGTGTCTCTCCAAGCTACTTACTATTTGGAGCAAACATATTTAGAGAAGGAGGGAGAACTATTTTTGTGTCATCTGGTTCCTACGAATCATCTCAACTTGCTTAATTCTATCCTGGATTTTCGAAGCTCATCTATGCTGGCCAAATTATATGTCTCTTTATTGCCTTCTCTATTTTTCTGCCTTCTCTCATTATTTTCTGGTCCCCTTGAAATCTCTCTGAGAGAGCTGTTGAGCTGATGCTCTTTGCTTGCATGGGCTGTCTGCAGCATGGTCCAGGAGATGAAGTGCTGGGAAAGGATCCAGGGTCTGTTTCAATCATGCTTTAAAATTACTTGTTCCAGATTTTGCTTTTGCACAGACTTCAAATTTTAATAATGAACTCAAAATTTGATGAGAGATAATTTCTCTCTTAGAGAGATGCTAAACACACAGTGTTCCTATTTCTCCCACCTTTATAAGAATTGGAGTAAACATGCTCAATACACCCATCAAGGTACTCCAGATGGCATGAGACTCAATTGTCCTCTTGGGCTTCCCTGGCTTATATTGAAGGTAGAGTAAGAAGCTCCTAAACTCTCTGTTCAAGGCCAAAGCAACTTTCAGGACAATCTTAATACACACCAGGGAAAGAAGAGTCGGGAATCCACATGGCACCTTTAATCCTTTACCATTGCTATTTATCTCAGTTTAACCCTTTTTTGTTTTAATCCCTAGGTGGTACCAGCCCACCAGTCTGAAACACAGGTATGTTTATTTCAGCTTATAGCAATCTTGCAGCTGGAATCACTCAGTGCCAAGTACCACATCATCTTCCACCAGCTTAGAACCATAAATGTGGTCCATAGAGCTTGCTCAGGATGTTTCCCTATTTATAGCTTGCTTCAGCTTCACCTTTGCTACCCACTCACTATGGCCCTTACTAGCACTGCAATTCCTGTGTGTCTGTACCTTTGCAAGGGGGGTGTGCCGGCTATTTTCAAGGTTTGCTCCCCTAGACCTAGAGGCAGCATTGCTTGGACCATGTGGGATGGCACTGTACAGTCAGAGAAATGGAGAGCAGCAGCCCTGCTGTGGGAGCCTGGGACTGAGGTGTCTTTTCACTGGGGGTGGCAGCTTGCCATCTGGAAGTGTTTTTTTCTTTTGTTGTAGCACTTTCTGGCTTTCACATGCTGCTAGAAAGAGCAATGTTGTCTGTAAAGGAAAGAGAGGCATTTAAAATGGCAGTAGTCAAAATGAAAGGGGGTAGCAGCTCCACAGCTGTAATTTTGAGAGTTACACAGATAGATTGGAATATGGAGTAAAGCCAAAATCTCTCTCTTCCCCCACCGCTTTCCCTTCTCCTTCCCCAAGACAGAGTAATCTGAGCATTTGTGCTAATTCATCATCTGATTCAGCTCTTTGCTTGGGAATTTTCCTTGCAGATGATAGAGGTCATCTGTCAGATAAAAGGCTGTTTGGAAACCGAAGGACGGAGTCATTAGTTCCCTTCAGGGACTGGGATTTGGGTATTTGGTTTCCTTAATGGACTGGGACTCGGGTATATGTTGCTTGGGGTTTTTTTTAAATTTCTTTTGACAGTCTTTGTATAGAGGCTTGATACAGAAGAGGACTTCAGAAATACATACTGTATGTAGCAATTGCATGTTAAATTTTAATCCTCACAGCTATGATAAACAGGGAAAGAACAGCCAACTTCTTCTGCCAATCTGCATTAGGTATGTTGATGCTGACAAACAGTTTCTCTGGGATTTACTGTGGTTGTTATGTAGAAGAGATGGGAGAAACTTCTCCTAAAATCCACTTTGGGTATTTCCAAGGTGATCAAGAGGTTTGCTTTTTCTCCAGAATGAATTTTAACAATACAAAAAAGAGTGTGTTTTGTTTCGTGTTTTCTCTGACAATAGGCTATGTATACTGAATAGCATAGAAGATTTTAAGTTCATTTTTACCTAGCCTGTAGGCTATGAATTTTCTCTGATCTACTTGTTCATCTAAACTTTGAATTGTCTTCAGTAGAATAGGAATTAAGCTTGGAAATTTTCTGGATTAAGTTTAAAACCTATTCAAGCCTATCAGCCTGTCCTGGTTTTGCTGGGACAGAACCCCAGGCCAGCCATGGTCTACAGGCTGTTAGTAGTTTCAGGTGAGCCAGGGCAGCTTCCTCGAGCTGGGTACAGGTGCACCCCAGACTGTAAACAACATGGTCAGTATAAAAAAGGAGTTTTGTTGAGAATAAGGGTTCCTCCTGCTTGGGCTCCTCCTGATCCTGCTCCTCCTCATCCCTGGAGAGGCTTGTTCACCATTCTGCTGCTGAGGTCTGTTTCATTAAATCTATTTTAATTTCAACCTGTGGGTCTCAGCTCCTCTTCCCAATGCCCCTTCACTGCTGGGGAGGGGTCACTGACTGATAGAGTAACTGCTAGAATTCAGCCCCTGATAGAGGCTAAACATAGATACTGCCCTACCTATACCCCACCTTAGCATTTCTGGATGAAGTGTCTGGGTTCCAAGGCATCACATCCATGGCCACCTATACTATCAAATTGAACTTTTTAAATTTGGATACCCAGGTGGAAACCTGAAAGCTTTTCTCCCAAATGAGCTGATCTCCACCATAATGATACAGAAGAATGGGATATCAGCATTTTGAGGAACATTTTATAAAATGGTGAGAAGTCAAAGACAGATTGTGGCCCAGACCCTAGTACAAAATAGCACAGATCTGTCAGACTGTCCACCAGATGGAAGTATTATCTGGTCCCTGCATGGGGGGTGTACAGTATCACCCCTTGCAAGAGCAGAATCATAAAATCATTTTGTTTGGAAAAGACCTTTAAGATCATCAAGTCCAACCATTAACCTAAGACTGCTGAGCTCACCACTAAACCATGTTCCTAAGCAGCTCATCTACATGGCTTTTAAATATCTCCAGGGTTGGTTACTCCACCTCCCTGGGCAGCCTGAACCATTGTTTAACAACCCTTTCAGTGAAGTTTTTCCTAATGTCCAACCTAAACCTCCCTTGGCACACCTTGAAGCCATTCTCATTGTCCTATCACTTGTTCCTTGGAAGAAGAGACCAACCCCACCAGCTTCAACCTCTTTGCAAGGAGAGGCAGAGAGTGAGAAGGTTTCCTTTGAGCCTTCTTTTCTCCAGGCTGAACACTAGGTCCCCCTGCTGCTCCTTGCAAGACTTGTGCTCTAGACCCTGTACCAGCTTCATTAGTATTCTCTGGACACACTCCAGCACCTCTGTGTCCTTCTTGTAGTGAGGGACCCAAACTGAACACAGTATTCGAACTGCTGCCTCACCAATACTGAGTACAGGGAATAGCCACTTCCCTATTCCTTATGGCTGCACTGTGTCTGATACAAACCAGGATGCTGGTGGCTTTTTTGACTATTTGGGCACATGCTGGCTCATGTCAGGTGTCTATGGATCAATACCCCCACGGCCTTTTCTGCCATGCAGCTTTCCAGACATTCTTCCCCAAGCCTGTAGCATTGTAGGGGGTTGTTGTGACCTAAATACAGGAGCCTGCACTTGGCCTTGTTGTATTTCATCCCCTTGGCTTTGACCCCTTAATCCAGCCTGCCCAAGACTCTCTGAAGATCCTCTCTACCCTCAAGCATCTTCCATCCTCTCCCCAATTATTTCTTTATTACTGCCATTTTTTTCTTGTCTTTCAAAAGATCCAGTACTATATAATCATTGTCATCATCATTACAGGCACCTCTGGGAACTGCACAGTTGCTCTTTCTGTCATAACTGCCCTATGCTCTCCTGGCATGTTCTGCGTTCCTATACTGAAATTGCTTTTCCTTTTTGATAGTACTTCCAGAAAAGCTAAGGTCTTTGAGGAATTGCTCTTAGTTTTGTCTCCTTGTTAATAATCTCCACACCCTCTTTTTCCTGTACTTTTGTCTCAGGCCTGATCATGCTTACCTTCAATTGGAAATGCTCTGAGGCTAGGGAGTATGTGTAATTATGAAAGAGATGATTAAATCTCATTACCCTGAAGAAATTATAGTTAATAATGTTCTTAAGAAGCCAGGTAAATGTGGTTTGAATCTATAAGGCTATAGGGAGAGGGGAGACTTGCTATATGGCATTTTGCCTTTACACAATCAGTCTCAAATAAAGCTTGTTTTTCTCCAAAACCAGGAAAAGTCTTTTAAGCTTATACTACCTTCAGTCTAAAAAACAATAAAGAAAGTCTTTGCCTGTGGCAAGCTGTCACATCAGATTCTTTACTAGAGAAGAACACCATGTGCTGCTAAAACCGTGCTTCAAACAATAAAATATGTGTCATGATTAGAAAAAAAAATCATAGGATCAAGAGACATACCTGTTTTCCCAAAACAGGGTCCATCACCTGGTATGCAACTGCCAATCACACATACAGGGTGTATTTTCTTTATTCTCGTGAGTGCATAGTCATGGGTGCCAGGTCAAAACGAGCACACCCAATATCTGAAACCATCAGTTATTAATAATCATACTGCTTTAATACATATGCATTGTTATTCAATATTATAAGTGGTCAAAATATCCTCTCATGCTATGTGAACTTCAGTGCATGCTCTATCTATTTTCTTAACTACTAATTTTCTTATTCTTTTGAGAAGGTGGGTGCATGGTCCATGAGTCGGTGGTTGCCATCTCCCCCTGCTGGAATCACTTTTCCCCGAGTTTCACTTAGATTTGACAACCTTCGACAGTTCCTCATGGCTAGTTGGTTGGCCAACTCATTATTCTTTCTATACCATTTGTTCTAAACACATATATGCTATTTTTAATAACTAAATCCTGCTTAATAATTACAACAAAAATAAGTGCTAAGCATGTTACTCAGTACATAATTGCAAAAGCCAAATCAGGCTTTTCCTATGTTCATTTTAACTAAGTAAAATAGATCAATAACCATATCTCCCAAAATTCTGATCTTTTCTAGGGCATTGATATCATACTCATGTACAATTGACAATATCAGTGACCTCAGGCAGCCTTCTTGTTATAGATACTCTTTCCTTAGTTATAGGCAGGACACAAACATTTTTTCCTTGGATTTTTTTTTTTTTTTAATAACTAAATATTTGGAGGAATCATCTGGCACTTGAATATACCACTAAAACCATTTACAATGGTGCAAGATCTAATGGCTTTCCACAAAGTAGGTATGGAGGCATCTCTGTTCCAACATAGCTGTTGCTCACTGGTTACATCTTCCCACCTCCATTGTGCTCTGCTGAGCCCAGTCTTTTCACCTGAGTTCCCTCTGTGATGACAGGTCTTCCTGTCAGCTGCAGCCTCCCTCTCTGAGCATGCAATACCAGAGTTTGTCCTCTCTGATGTTTGCTTTCTCATCTAGGAGTACTTTGGATTACCCAGCAGTTTCAAAGACCTGTCCTGGTAGCTGGGGCTGGCTGGTGTGAGGAGAGAGGAAATACTGTTGCTCTACCTGTATTTCCAAATAGATAGCATAACAAATACAAGGTAGTGAATGAGTGGGGTTTATCTGGAATAACAGTGAAATAAAGAAGCGCTGGCACTGGCAACAAAGATGTTAACAACAGCAAAAGATTTAGGAGCATGTGTAAAGAACCCAACTGCAAAGGGAAATAGGTGACATCCGACCACTGGCTGCTGCATTTTGTAGATTTCCTAATTACTGCCCAAATTCTTGGGCCACCCAATTTGCGCAAAAATTGTTGTCTTCTCTCTCTCTCTTTTCTCTTTTTTTTTCCCTGCTGTATCAAGCACAATGAAAAAATGGGACAGAGAACTGAGTGGGGAATGGCTGCCATGTCACATGGAGAGACAATCCAGCTCCCAGGAGAACAGAAGCTTTAAAAACATGACTTGGTCCACATGCACAAGTCTGAAAAGTCTGACTGCATATATAGCTGCAGCACCTATAGCACAAGGCAGCAACACTCCCTGTGCTACCTAAACAAAGTGCTAAGGATGTATTTCAAAATCTCACAGTGCTGCGTGGCTGTGATGATCCTGCAGGAAAGCATGCTGGGGTGTCCTGCTTGCCCAGCCACTCCTGCTAATCCAGTGACAGGGAGACAGAAAACCTGCAAAAAATAAGCGTGCCCTGAGATATTTATAAAGCCTAGGTATGGTCACAAAGCAAGGGTCACGTAGTGAAGTGTTTGAAGTGGGAATACGAGGAATGTAAACATGCAGGAGAAAGACTTATGTCAGGAGTTGATGACAAAGGCTTAGTAAAGGAGGTTGTGGTCAGCTGCATTTAATCTAAAGGTGGGGTTGGTCCTTTTAAAGGTTTACTGGACAGGCAAGTAGCATGAGAGAATGGCAGGGAAAAAAAAATGAATAGGAGAGAATTTCAAGCCCACAAATATAGCTGCACTGAATCTGTCTCACTGGATACATCATTTATCTGCCAGGAGTGGAGAAGGAGGAAAGGGCAATTTCAGCATCTGTTTCTCAAAATACTCTGGTTCCACTCATTCTTAGTTTACAAAGACTGTAAATAGTTGAGTAGAGTATGGACTCTTGAAGTAGAGGAACGAGGAGGGAAGGCCACAGTATAAACATGCATTTAGATGTCTCCAAGGGTATCTCCCAAATCTCAGTTGTCTAATTGACTTTCTTAGTTCTCATTCTCACCTTGGTTCTTTTTATTGGAACTAGGTGGAAAAGGTGGGGAAAAATCATCTCTTTCTTTTGCTTTTTATTTTATCAGTATCTGGGGAAATGTGGAAATTTCAGTTCTGTCCAAACTGAGTCACTGGCACAAAAAATCGGTAACAGTGATGTGCAGGCATAGCTGTCTATAGTCAGCACATATACTCTAAGAAGCTTGGAGTTGATGATGTATTTTTGTGCTTACAGAAGCAGTAAAAAGAGACTCTTCACTCTACAAGTGTTTTATTTGTGTGGAGAATTCTGGCACATGCTATGTGTTTGGACCATATAATAAATACAACTTAAGTTCCCATTTTTATATTTTATTCTAACCTTGCATATAAAAGTCATGGGGTTTATATTTTTTCAATCAGTTGGACTCCTTCTACCTTATCTTTCAGTATTTCCTTCAGAGCAACATTGGTTCCTAGATTGAAGATGATCATGATTCAATCTCGTCACATTTCTAAAGGGAATAGACACAAGCATCTCATGCAAATCGTAACCTTCTGGTCACTACCTTCTAAGTCAGGAGAAGAACTCAGGATACCTAATTACAATTCCCATAGATGCTAGATTGTTAAAAAAGCATATTAGTCTCCTAAAAGTAGGAATCCTCCATTCTTCATTATCTGTCCTGCACTGCCACTTCAATATTTCCTTTCTGTTTGCTTGTGCCACACCATCATGATAACAGCCACGATTAACTGAGTAATTCAGTTAAAGGGCGTCCTGGCTTTATTCTGATGGAAAGAAGCCGTGGAGAACAAGAAATTATATGTACTAGGCTCAGGATAATTCTTTCTTTCCTCTGTTAGGTCAACAGGCAGTAGAGTTGCCAGAGAGACAAGGTCAGTTGTAGGCCTCCAGGCTGGTCTGCCTCTTCACTAATGGCCAGAGCTCAGCTGTTGTGCATGGGGGTAGATCTCCTTCTCTTATGGGCCAGTTTCAGGTGATGGAGTGGCAGATTTCCACACAGTGCAAGCAGAAGAAATGAAACATTCTGCCTGAGGGTTCCTTTAACAGGGATGCATGTCATCACATTTGGGCCAGAGGCAACTGGTAGAGAGGCCATTGCAATGGGCTAATAATTCTGCCTAAATGGAGTGGGAAACTGCAGAGTAGGAGATGTTACCCAGAGAGACAGACAAAAGCTGAACCAAGCTATGGAGACCTGATCTTTCAGTGGGATGTTAGACTGTGTCCCCACAGATTCATCCTTCCAACCTGCCTTTTTGTGACCTGGGCTGGATACACATCTTGTGCCCATAGGAGTAGGGCTGCAGGGGCAGCCTGTGCCCCAGAGGCCCTCCGTATGTCAAAGTCTTCTGTTCCTGGACCAGTAAGTCTCCTCCAGCCTGTTCAGGTATCTGTGCACAGCCATTTGAGTCAGCCAGTGTTACTTAGGGAGGAATAAGACTCCTCCCAGGGAAAGAGCACTGGTTACATGCAAAGCTCCATGAGAAGCTGTAAAACTGATGTGTTGCCTGGGGAACTGGAGCAGCAGTTAACATCCATAGGTAGTGCCTGAGTTGGCCCTTTTCTTCTTTTTGCACTTATAGAAGAAAAGAAAATATATTTGGTTTGTGCCTGTGTTGCCACAATCCATTAACTGCATTCCATTTCACAGCTGGGTGCTGTTTTCCTCAGGGGAGAGCAATGCAATATACATGCTTCAAATAATGAAAGCTCTCTACCCCATTAATGGCTTTTTGGAGTTTTATCTTTAGGGAGAGACTTTCAAAGGTACTGCACGAGATCCAGTATCTCTCTCTACTTTTGAAATCTTCCTCTCTTACGGTACAGGCGTCAGGGGTGTCTTGGTCACCCAGTACAAATAACAGCAGGGACTTGGCTTTGGCCAGCTTTCCCCTCAGATAACTGGACTGAAATGCCCGAGTGGGCGAGTAGTTGGTGAGCGCCACCTTAAATTACTGCTTGACTGTTTACATGAGACCACAAACATGATAGGGGAATAATATCTTTGTGGGGGAAATATCTCATGATGTAACAAAGGGAAAGGAGGTACTTTTCCTTCTCCAGAAAGCAGACAGTCATCCGACTACCAGAGAGGATAGGGGATATCTTATCTGGAGTGTTCAGTAGGATTAAATTTTAGTCCCGTCTCTGAAGCAAGTAACTGTTTTTGGCGGTGGTGGTGGTTTTGTTCATTTGTTTGTTTCATATAAAAAACCACATTTATTGTTGAGAAGAGTAGTCTAAAGATTAGAATAGGAACCTGTGTTTTTTCTTGGACCTCCTCCTAGTTGAATGCATTGCAACTACATGCCAGAAAGCAGCTTCAAAGCACGATCTCCGTATGTAGTTTATGGGTGTATGTCTTTATATTCACTGCATTTACTGTATATCTGCAGCTCCCACTGGCTTTAGCACTACTGAACCTCCAGAGCTCGAGTGGAAATTCACCATAGAAAGCAGTTAGAATCCAGAGCCATTCCCATAAATGAATATATGCTTCCGTGTGAAAGGTGTTACACTTCACAGTTGTTACATGGTTATCCATATAGATACCAAGCTATATAAATAGTAATCTATATCAAACATTCAAAAACTCATTATATAGTTTTGTGAACCTTATCAGAAGACTGTCAAACAAATGTAAAGCATACCTTTCAGCAGTTTGTTTTCCATGGATCTGACTCAACTGTTCCATGAAAGACAAAACGTACTTACCAGCCACTCTCAAAACCAGATTTCCTATGTGGTAAGGGGCACTCTTTCATGCTTTTAAAGAAGAATTACCCCTTCCCAATGTAGGTACCTTACATGAAAACAGAATATACAGGATGTGCTGCGAAGAGCACAAGAGTTAGCATCCAAACAATAAAAAGTCAGTCCTGCAGTGACATTTAATTTGGGTGTGCAATGTAATAAAAGTAGGTACACTGAGTTATACAGTTTCCTTTAGGCTGGTTTCATTTTAAGTTAAATGCCATGACATATGTCAAATTACTGTGCTTTTGTCTGGTTTTGTTGAACTGGAGACTATTCCCTTCCCCACTGGACTAGCAATAGTTAAGGAGCAAAATAAAATGCTTCTTCAGCCATGCTGGCTCCTGCATGATCACGAAAACACTTGGGTAAGGAATTTTACTCGGTCAGTAAGATCTTTGAAGTTATTCAAATACAGAACTATTTGCAGAAATTGGCCTGTCATTTGCATAGTGTTGCAGTTTGAGACAGATACTTCTGGTCAAAACTCTACTTTCTTTGGTCCTAGCTTGGGCCTAATTTCTGACATCTCCTTATTCCTAAACACATGTTCAAAGCACAACTTAATGATTCTAGTTGATTTATTTCATTTTTCTTTATGTTTATTTCTTTGCACTGAATTTTATTGTCAAGTACTGGAACAGGCTGCTCAGGAAAGTGGTTGAGTCACCATCCCTGGAGGTATTTAAAATATGGCATTTAGGGCTATGGTTTAGCAGTGAACTTGGCAGTGTTAGGTTTACAGTTGGGGGGTCTTTTGCAACCTAAATGATTCTATGATTCTATACTTAAAATAATTGTCATTTAAAAAATGTTACATAGCAGGACATAATCAGCTGGCCAAGGAAAATGTTTGGTTTACTCTTCTCTCCATAAGAATGTCTTCAGGCAGCAGTGGGACATTACTTGTCCATCTGGAAAAGGTCTAACAACAGTATGCATGTAATATTCAGAGAGTGCTAACAGGTAAAGCACAAGGCTGATGGATTTAGAAATGTGAGTGGCCATGCGCTGTGCCAGAGACCTTTTCTAGGTTACCAAAACCCAGTCCTTCATGCTGAGCTGAACAGGGGAAGATGGGAAGCAAGAGCTTGGGAAGATCTGAAAGAAACAGAGGTTGCAAGAACAAAACATATGGGTGAAATACTGATAAATGCTATAGTCCTAAAAACTAATAGCCACAATGACATAAATAGATCTAGTTTCAGTGAAGTGATAAATATGTGGAGCGTCTTTTTCAAGTGTGACAGATCTGGGATATAGATGGTATATCTGCGTGGAAGGTAGGCTTAGATGGTAACAGGAGAATGCTGGTTATGTTCTTGGCATCACGCGTGACATGGGTTTTCATTTATGGTAGCACTTCGTCAGTGGACCATCTCATTGTAATGATGGACTATAATTTCCACATAATTTGCATTCATTACATTCATTTAATTCCAACCATTTGCATTTTTAAATTCTATAAGAACTGCAGGTACTGAAGTCAAGAACAGGACCGTTAACATTTCTTTTATTTGTGCTACATGTTGAATGATGTTACCTGTATAGTTATGTGAATTTCTTCATGACTGGGTGAGAGAGGGTTGTGGTTCTTTGGATGTTTCACATCAGGCTATCTCTGGCTTTTCTCTTCCCCTCCAACCACCAGTCTTTTTTCATACATGGTAATGAAAGACAGAGCTTATGCTTCAGCCAGCCTATAGTCTTTCCAGACAGAAGAAGAAAGCAAAAGTCTAATCCTAGTTTTGTTTGTATTTTTTGCCAACTGTTTTAGTTTTTAATGTTATTGACAGCCCACCATTATATGGGGAGCTCTAGTCACCTACCAAAAGAAATGGGGCATATGCTAAGAAGAAAATGCACCACTTCCTTTGCATGGTTCTAGTGGGTGGGCTGACACTATGGGTGGAGGTACCTAGTCCCACCGACATTGCTTAGGAAAAGCTGTGGCATATCTGCTTTTATATTTCTATGCAATTAATTATGTTTATAGCAACAAAGAATTTGACTGCTGAGTATAAGCATGTGCTCCTGAAGTACTGTAGCTCTGTATATTTATCAGTGTTTGTTTAGGTTCATCCTTGCTTTTTAAGCAAGTCTCTCTGTAGAAGGGACCTGACTCTTGCCATGCATCAGTAGTATGTCCAGTGGAGACAGTCCAACAGCTATATTTGTCCATAAGTAGTGCAAAGAGACACCCGCTATGCATCCTGTGAGTCTAAACTCTGCACCAATACACCCCTGCATCTGCTTTTGCAGAAACACACAAGTTGCTTTGGAAAATAATTCAGTCATATAAATCTGCAGTAGCTACAGAAAGTACCCCATTCAGGTCTATTTGTTTAAATGGTTACATTAAACAAGCTACAATTAACTTGGTGCTATGTTTCCTTGTCTTCTTGAACCCTCCCATGGGGATACTGAAGTGAGCAACGAGGCATTTTATTTTATTTTAATAGGGGATTTTATAACATCCATTGAAAACTCTGCACATATCAACACATTAGAGTTATCCCTTCCATATGTCTGATGCTTTTTTAGTCACCTGGGGTTGCCTTCTTTGGGATTCTGGGTTTTGTTTGTTTGAAAGCAGGTGGTTTGAATCAGTTCTGGAAAGGCAGCATTGTCTGAAGGCCAGAGCAGAGGGACAGACATCAGAGGATAAAGACTGAGGTATAAGTCTATTTATTTCTAACTAGATGTATAAAATAGGAATCTACTGTTGCAGTCTTAAATCCACACAGTAATATTTCCATGTGTTAAAGTTGAGCCCTACTTCAATTACCAGCTGCTGACATTGACCACAGTGACACATTTTGCTCTCATAAAACATTTTAATTATGAATACTAGGAATTTAATAGGAATTTTAGTTATTAGTAATTAATACAGGAATTATAGCAGGTGCCCGTGAAATCTGTGGATTCCCAAAATGCACAAGTGGAAATAACATTCTCCAAAACCCAGTACTTTTGTGCTCCATAACTCATTAGTTCTGTGCTAAAAGCACAGACTAATTCAGCTGGGTTCTGTATCACACCCTGTTTCCTTTATGATAGCACTTGCAGTGATCATAGAATCATAGAATCATTGGAAAGGACCTCTAGGATCATCAGGTCCAGCTTTCATCCTAACATTTATCTGTCCATTAGACCATAGCCTCAAGTGCTATGTCTACTTGTTTTTTAAATGCCTCCAGGGATGATGACTCCACTACCTCCCTGGGCAGCCTGTTCCAGAGCCTAACCACTCTCTCAGTGAAGAATTTCTCCCTAATATCCAATCTGAACCTCCCCTGATGCAACTTGAGGCCATTTCTTCTTGTTTTATCATTAGTAATTTGGGAGAAGAGACCAACACCAGCCTCGCTACAACCTCCTTTTAGGCAGTTGTAGAGAGCAATACGGTCTCCTCTCAGACTCCTCTCCTCTGGACTAAACAACCCCAGTTCCCTCAGCCTCTCCTCACAAGTCATGCTTTCCAGACCCCTCACCAGCTTCACTGCCCTTCTCTGGACCTGCTCCAGCACCTCAATGTCCTTCTTGCACTGTGGTGCCCAAAACTGGACACAGTACTTAAGGTGCAGTCTCACCAGTGTCATGTACAGGGGCACGACCACCTCCCTACTCCTGCTGGTCACCCTGTTTCTGATCCAGGCCAGGATGCATTTGGCCTTCTTGGCCACCTGGGCACACTGCTGGCTCATGTTCAGCTGGCCATCCACCAGCACCCCCAGGTCCCTTTCCACCAGGCAGCTTTCCAGCCACTCCTCCCCAAGCCTGGAGCGTTGCCTGGGGTTGTTGTGATCAAAGTGCAGGACCCGGCACTCAGCCTTGTTAAACCTCATCCCATTGACCTCAGCCCATCGCTCCAACCTGTCCAAATCCCTCTGCAGAGCCTTCCTACCCTCAAGCAGATCAACACTCCCACTTAATTTCGTGTCATCTGCCAATTTACTGAGGGTGCATTTGATCCTCTTACCCAGGTCATTGATAAAGATATTAAACAAGGCTGGTCCCAAAACTGAGCCCTGAGGGACACCGCTTGTGACTGGTCACCAGCCGGACTTAACTCCATTTACCACCAACTCTACAGGCCTGGCCATCCAGCCAGTCTGCTAACCCAACAAAGAGTCTGCCTGTCCAAGCCATGAGCCACCAGCTTCTCCAGCAGAATGCTGTGGGAAACGGGGTCAAATGCCTTACTCACGTCCAGGTAGACAACATCCACCGCTCTTCCCTCATCCATTAGGTGGGTCACCTGATCATGATCTGGCTGGCTGGCAGTTGTGTCCCTGCACGCTATGACCTCTCTGTTTGATTCTACCTCTTTCCAAAATACAATACCTTTACTTCACTACCAGCCAATGCAGCTTCACCAGCCTTCTGATTTTAGTTTATTTAAACATGGTGCTTTTGTCATTGAGGGCCCTTATATTTATATAACATAGGAGAATAATAATAAGCTCAGACCTACTGTGAATTATTTTGATGTTTAGCTTTTAAATTAATGGAATTAATGCCACAGTTAGTATTTTGGTTATTCTTTAAAAGTTCTTTCTTAATCTAATCTAACAAATTGGCACTGGGAAATACTAGGTTTAGAACACAGCAAAATGAGTAGAGAACTAACAGCCATTTCTCACCTTGTTGAGCTCCTTAGCAGTGCAATGGATATGTGAATGCAACAGCAAGAGACATTATTTACAGTTTGGCTTTCCTGATGGGGTGAAAATGCTCTATTTTAAACTTAAGCACCATCTATTGAGTGACGGTAAGTCATTCAAAATAGATTAAATTCTGGCCCAGATGTGAGGTGCCACAGAAGTGTCCTTGCTTGGAAGCAGAGAGACTTTTGGAAGTGACTTTTCCATGAGCCTTGTCTTGAATCAGAAGCAGATCTAATGCACTTTCCAGAAGCTTGCTGTATATTAGGAAAACTGGCATTGCAGGAAGATGTTCTAGCAGTGAGGAAATCATCTGACTGCTTAAATGTTGCCTCACTGTTTCTCCCAGATTAGGTCTTCAGCAAAAATGATGGGGGAGGAGGTGCTAGCAGGATCCTGGGCCTCTGCCAGGTTGCAGAGGTTTGCAGAGATGCTCTGCAAAAGCACCAAAACTGTTGTGTACGTTAGCATTATAATAGTGTACTCCCTGGGGCCAAGACTCTGACCCACTGATTTTACCCATGTCCTAAGGATTTGGAGTAATCCAACTGACTTCAGTGAAATTCCTGCTCCATGTAATAGTTCATCCAAAAGCAGCCTCTGGCTATGCCTGTCTCTCTTCAGAGTTTATGAGAAGAGAGAAAATACACAAACTTCTTTTCTCACACTGGTCAAAGTAGGTAGAACTATTTCTCACTTGTACAGAGAAAAGCAAAACCTGTCCCTGCCAAACTACACGTTGCATTTCCGTGTGTCTGCATAACTATAGTACTCTCCTGTAGGTGAGCTTTGGCACCTGGGGGCTTTTTGAGCTGTAATAAGAAAATGAAGATGGAGGAAAAAAGAGAGAGAGAACTAGCATTGCAATGATCCGCTTGGTTATACTGGTACACCCTGCTGTGTGGGCTCTTGTTTTGCTTCAGTTTAAACATGTGCCTAAATGATTTATCTAAAATGAAACAGGCTTTGTTTAATCCAAATAAGGGTGTGTTTACCTCATCTAAAGAGAGTGAGCAATCACACAGAATCACTATGGTTTGAAAAGACCTTTAAGATCCTCAAGTCCAACCGTTATCTACCTCTACTAGGGCCACTACTACACCATATCCATCAGCACAACACCTATATGATTTTTAGATACAGGGCTGGTTATTAAACCATTTCCCTGGGCATCCTGTTCCAGTCTTTGATAACCCTTTTCATATAGAAGTTTTTCCTAATGTCCAGCCCTCCCCAGGCACAACTTGATACCATTTCATCTTGTCAGTTGTGCCTTGTAAGAAGAGACCAAGACCCACCTCTCTGCAACCTCCTTTCAGGTAGTTGTAGAGAGTGTTAAGGTCTCCCCTCAACCTACTTTTCTTCAGACTAAAGAACCCCAGCTCCCTCAGATGCTCATCCTAAGACTTATTCTCCAGGCCCTTCACCAGCTTTGTTACCCTTCTCTGGACCCGATCCAGCTCCTCCATGTCTTTCTTATACTATGGCACTCAGAACTGAACACAGTACTCGAGGTGAGGCCTCACCAGTGTCAAGTACAGGAACACAATCAGTTCTCTAGTCCTGTTGGTCACACTATTCCTGATACAGGCCATGATGCCTTTGGCCTTCCTGGCCACCTGGGCACACTGCTGGCTCATGTTCAGCTGACTGTCAGTCAACATCCCCAGGTCCCTTACTGCCAGGCAGCTTCCCAGCCACTCCTCCCCAAGCCTTTAGCATTGCCTGGGGTGGTTGTGGCCCAAGGGCAGGACCCGGCACTTGGCCTTGTTGAAGCTCATATGATTGGACTCAGCCCATTGATCCATCCTGTCCAGGTCCCCCTGCAGAGCATTCCTACCCTCTAGCAGATCAACACTTCCACCTAACTTGGTGTCATCTGCAAACTTACTGAGGGTGCCCTCGATCCCCTTGTCCTGTTCCATGACCTTCCCTGGCACCGAGGTCAAAGAAGAAGACCTGCACAGTAGGGAGACTGTCTTTGGGCTATATTTGCCTGCTGATCTCACTGTGGTCAGCATGGTGGACTTCTGTCACAGGCATCCTGTGTGCAGAAGATGCTGGACATCATCAGTAGCGGGTGACTTGACATTGCTTCATCTTTACTTTTGCAGCAGCTCTGTGCTAGTGAAGATTCCCTTGTGTTAACAATGGGTCAGCCACCAAGCCCGTCACCTTGTCATAGAAGGAGATGAGGTGCATGAAGCAGGGCCTGCCCTTCACGAACCTGTGCTGACTGGGCCTCATCACTGGTTGTCCCGTAAATGGCGTGTTGTGGCACTCAAGATGATTTGTTCCATGACCTTCCCTGGCACTGAGGTCAGACTGACAGGTTTGTAGTTCCCCAGCTCCTCCTTATGGCCCATCTTGTAGATGGGTGTCACATTTGCTAATCTCTAGTTCATTGGGACCTCCTCTGTTAGCCTGGACTGCTAATAAATCATGAGGGGTGGCTTGGTGAGCACATCCACCAGCTCCTTCAGCACTCTTGGGTGTCACCCATCTGGCCGCGTAGACTTGTCTACGTCTAGGTGGTGCAGCAGGTGACTAACCATTTCCTCATGAATGATGGAGGCCTCTTTCTGTGCTCCATCCCTGTCTTCCAGCTCAAGGGGCTGGCTACCCAGCAAACAACTAGTCCAGCTGTTAAAGACTGAGGTAAAAAAGACATTAAGTACTTCAGCCTTTTCCTCATCCCTTGTCACTATGTTCCCCACTGCAACCAACAAAGGATAAAGATTCTCCCTGGTCCCCTTTTTGTTGTTTATATATTTATAGAAGCAATTTTTATTGCCTCTGACAGCAATAGATAGATTGAGTTCTAGTCGGTCCTTGGCGCTTCTAATTTTCTCCCTGCATAGCTTCACTGTATTTTGTAGTCCTCCTGAGTGGCCCATCCCCTCTTCCAAAGGCCATAAACTCTCCTTTTGTTCCTGAGTTCTGTCCAAAGATCTCTGTTCAGCCAGACTGGTCTTCTTCCCCACTTGCTTGCCTTTTGGCACACTGTGACAGCCTTCTCCTGCACCTTTAAGACTTCCCTCCTGAAGTATGTCCAGCTTTCCTGGACTCCTTTGTCCTTCAGGACAGCTTTCCAAGGGATACCCAGTCAGTCTCCTGAACAGGCCAAATTCTACCCTATGGAAGTCCAAGGTGAATATGTGGCATATTCACCTTCAAGCTTTGCTGCATGAATGGTTCTGCTTGCAGTACGGATACAAGCTATGTTGATGTCCTATCCTGGTATGTTATAGTACTTCTGGTGGTGTCAAGAATGAGCCAGGTGAGATGTCCACAGCAGCATCCCTGTTTTGTCAGTGCTGCTGGGTAGCACATGCCTGTGGGTACAGCCTAGCCCCAGGGTTGTCCTAGTTTCGTGTGGGACTGGACATCAACGACCGTGACTGTGGGAGCCATCACCGTGGAAGGAGGACAGAGACCAAGCAGAGCAACGCAGCATGAAGAAGACTGTTTCTCCTTCTCAGCAGCCTGCTGCAAGCCATACGAAGGGTAAAAATGGACAGTTAAGAGCTAAACATGCAGCCTGCTGCTGGAAAAGAACCTGAGGAAACAAGAAATGAGAAGGCCTGGTTTGAATTCCAGAAGTCACAAAGGGCAATGAGACCTAGCAGACCATGTCACCATAGAAGTAAAAGTCACATCCCTAGGGCCTGCTGTGCTGAAGACATATTGACCCTTGAAAGTCAGCAAAAACTTTTTAATAATTCAAAAAGGAAACTGAAACAACAAGGAGAGAAGCTGGAGGCAAGAGCGCAGCTTGCAGGAAAGAAGAGGCAGGAGAACACCATCCATGTTTGCACGGCTGGGATGCGAGCTGAGGTTACAATGTCTTTTTGGACCCTTCTCTTAACGGACAATTGCTTGTTTATTTTTCTTAACCCAGGATGTGAAAGATGGGTCTCTGGACTGGAGCTAGCAGTAGGATCTATTTCTGGTTGTTCATGTAAAAGACAGAAATATATATATACATATATGATACCTGTGTGCATATACTTGTGCATGGGCATATACACACTAACAATCCATGGAGGTGAGGTCTGACGGGTGTACACTGAACCAAACTATATATTTGGGTACAGCTTCTTTTCTGGTGTATTAGTTACAGGATAATTTTATGCATTACGTTACAGAATGTATAGAATCATCACTTAACACCCCTCAAACACTCAGACAATCTTCTCCTAAATCACCGGGTTTCAGAGGTGCTGTAGAAAGCGTGAGGTTCCAAAATGATGCTGGAGGAGGATGTTTTTTGCAATGCTATCAGATGGGGGAGGGCACTTTGTGTGGAGCGGTGGGTATGGCATAAAGACGTTGACTGGAAGAGCGGAGGATGAAACGCTCAGAGGTGACACTAGACAGGGTAAAAAAAATAAAAAAAAAGGGGGCAGAGACATGTCAGTGTTGACAGGGGGGCTGGATACAGATCTCACAGGAAAGTGTTTGGTGGTGAAGGCAGCTGTGTGGAGCACAGGCTGAAACAGGGATGGGAATCGGTATTCTACCATATACTCCTGTCTTTGAAACATCTCAATTACGAGGAAAAGATGAATTTTCCATTTCCACTGCTAACCTTTTCCGCTTCTTTCTCATTACAGTAAGCAAACAACATTAAATGGCAAATCCTACAGTTCACAGGGTAGGGTACACTGCCGAGCTGTCTTGAGGAAAATACAGTACAAGTGTATTAACCGGCACGTATCCCTAACGGGGTCTAGAATTTTTCTCTCTTATGCAGTTCTCAGTTATAAAGTATATTGACAGGTTCCACTCAATAATAAAGGCTGCAAAAGTTTTGGGGGGGGGGGGGGTTGTAGTGTTTTGTTTTTTTTTTTTTTTTTTTTTCCCCCCATATCGTGCTTTTGTTTTATTTTGTTTTTTTCGTTGCGGCGAACCC
>JAAGNO010018544.1:0-34774 GCA_033439905.1 Ceryle rudis
GGGCGGGAGGGGGGGGGCCCCCAGTTGCAGAGGGGGGGGGGGGGGGTGGGGGGGAGGTCACGGGGGGGGGGAGAGAGGGGAATTGAGGAGGGACCACTGCTGCGGGATGGGGGGAGAGGAGCGCACCCGCCTGTGCCGAGGGGCAGTGATGGGGTACTGCGTGGGGTGGGGGACAGACCATCCCCATGGGGCTGGGACGGGGGAACACCCACTTCTGCCAAGGGGTATCAGGGCGCAATAGAGAGTGGGGTGTGGGGCACGGGAGGGAGCTGGGGATGCCGTCGCCTGGCTGGGCACCCCGCTGAAGGCACGGGGCCGAGGCCTGCTCCTGTGCTCACCTGCGGGTAGGTGGGTGTGGGCTGCAGAGCACCAAGGGTGCAGGGGTTCCTGGACACCGTGTAGGCCCCATCACCTCCTGGAGTGGCAGTGGTCATCGCTGATGGGCAGTGGTTTGGGGTCATTGTTCTCTGTAGGGAGGTGAGGAGAGCACTTTATCTTCACACTCAAGATCTGCTAAAGAGTTTTTCTCCCAGCAGGTTGTGTTATACTAAGGCAGGGTAATCATAAATAGCTTCCTTTCATAGTTCTGGCTGGAGAGTCACTGTTGCAGAGAGAGCCTGAAGCTATTGGACCTGACTGTGACCTCTAGAAAGCTTAACATGGAGGAGAACCGTTGTTTTATTTAACTTCCGTAAACTTAGTTTTGCATCTGAACTTTTACTTTGGAGTGAAGAAGTGGCAAACTTCTGTTAGATAAGCAAAAGCTTATCACTGAAACGAGCTCTTGTGAGAGGAGGCGGTCACGTCTTACCAAGTCAGATGTCCTGTATCCAGTTGCTGTGGCCATTGGTGACTGCTTAAGGTCCCCTTTCTTTGCTTAGATCTCACAGCAGATGTTCTGACAGGTGTTCAGGCTGTACCTCTCCTCCCTTCCCACACTTGAGGTAGACTTGTGGTTCCGTGCAGGCCTCAGCAGTTGATGACTGCAGGAAGCTGGGAAGGAAGTGGTGGATGCTCCAGGAAGTATAACAGAAACAGAACAAACATGGCCTGTCCTTTTATTGTCAGGCAGGTCAGGGAGCTCCTCAAACAGAGGTTGCATATCAGGCTGTCAGAGCTTTATGCCTTTTAAAGGGCCTATCTGCTGTGAATTTGCATATCTTTTTCTGATGCCTTTTGTATTACTGGCCTCTGTAAGCACGAGGTCTGGACTAGCAGCTCAATTCTATGAAATACTGCGGGGATGGAAAACACCTTTCTTCTGTTTCTAAGCTGACCATTTCTGTTATCAGAAATGGTGGATGTGGAAGAATTATAGAATCACAGAATGATTTGAGTTGGAAGGGACCTTAAAGATCATCTAGTTCCAACCCCCCTGCCATGGGCAGGGACACCTCCCACTAGACCCAAGTTGTTCAAGGCCCCATCCAACCTGGCCTTGAACATTTCTGGTGATGGAGCATCCACAACTTCCCTGGATGGCCTGTTCCAGTGTCTTGCCATGCTCAAAGTGAAAAACTACTTCCTAATTTCCAATCGAAATCTATCCTCTTCCAGTTTCAAGCCATTACTTCTTGCCCTATCACTACAAGCCCTTGTAAAAAGTTTCTCTCCATATTTCTTGTAGAATTACTAATTTTCTTCACACCTGTAGTGACTTACAGACCTGTGCAATTGGTCTCTTTTTTTTTTTTTTTTTCCTTAAGTGGGAAAACCTTAGTCTCTATAATAATTCTTACTATGGGGGGAAAAAGGAACTTTATTGGTCTTTGTTACTTTTGTCTCTATGCTTTCTATTTGTATTGGGTTTATTTTTTTTCTTTGAGGTATATGACCAGAACTGCCAGAGCTATTGGTAATACAAAGGTACCATGGATTTCTAGTGATGAATGCTTTTGGGTTTGTTTTTCTTTCTGAATATTTTTTTTTCTTTTTTTTTCCTTTTTTTTTTTTTGTTTTGTTTATTAATCACTCCAAGTTTTCTATTCTTTTTTTCTTCATTTAGTTTTTCTTCTTTTAATTTTTGAATGGTAATAACTATGATGAAATACTTTGCTGTGCAGCTTTAGTGAGGATTTTTTTTTTTCTTGTGTTATTTCACGCTTACTTATACATTCAATTTCATTAAGCATTTTGTTTTTCCATCATTCAGGAAACTAGATATATAAGAACATTTTGTGAGTGAGTTTGAAAAATCCAGGTGTGCTCCACTATCTCTGTTGCATTTATCGACGCATTTCATCCTTTCAGAACACTAATAGGAGACACTTCTTTCCTAGTGCCTTATTTACCCACGGATTTACTAATTCACACTTTGTTGTTATTATTACCCATTTGTCAGGTAGAGAAGTTAAGTGTATTTGTTGATTAGGCCCTCAGATGATACCCAGAATGAAAATTGATTCTGTACTTACCACCTTTCAGGCCATCTACAGCCAGACCAGTGGCACCATACTTGCACCCTAGGGTTAGTAGGTGATCAGTTTCATTTTGCTTGTGCTTTATAACCATTGGGTTAATACATTCATGTCCTATTGACTTATTGCCCATTTTGTTGGTTTGTTCAAAGTTCCTTTTCTTGAGTCTTTCACTGAGGTAGGTCTTCAGATTCATCCTATCAAGACAAGCTTTTGGGGACCTTCTTAGTCTTTTCTGCAGTGTCAGTTCTAATCCTATATTCTGGAACTAGCTTTTAGCATGTGTTCTTGGGGTCATCTTGGTAGCTTACTTGTTTTACAAGCCCCTTTGATTATTTGGCGGGGTTGTTTCTTTTGATATAATAGAAGGTATTTCGAGTATTAGCTTTATGCCTTCTACAAGCTACTCTTCAAAGTATCTTTGCCTACTGTGGTTTTATGTTCTTCTTTTGCTGGAGTTCTTACATCTTATGCACAGCTTGGTTTTCTGATATATCTTTTCCTTCTAATAACTAAAACTTTTCTATTTTGAGAGCTCTGCTTAACCACAGAGCTTGAGTTTTGTGAACTGAATTCAGATTTCTGGCAAGCAGTATCTTAAGGGAAGTTTCAAGGATTACCATTTTGTTATTTCTTTTAACTTTTTTTCTTGTTTCTCTGTTCAGTTTTTCGGGAAGGAACAAATTACCCTGAAAAACAGATTTTGACAAAGAATAGAATAAGTAGATAAAAAGACATGGGTCATTTCCCAGCATTTTTCATCTGAAGTAATTTTAGGGCGTGGTGCTCCAGCAGTCTAAACCGATCTAAATTGGGACTACCACAACCCTGGCCTCAGCTTTCTGATCCCTTCCCCATTCCTGTGAGCACATTCATGGAGCTAAGCCGCCTGGAAGCTAATCACTGTTTTTGTTTGTTGGTGGGTTTTTTTGTTTGTTTGTTTGTTGGGTTGTTTTTTGATTTATTTTTTTTTTTTTTAGGGTTAGAGTGTCTGTGTTCAGGTGTTTTTATTTAGTGGAGTCTGCTCCCTGGACTAGCCTCCAGCATGACTGTCCAAGTACCTGCCCTGTGTGTTGAGGGGTGGTAGTGGCTGTGTGCAAGGTGAGGGATGAAGGTAGGATGGTATCCAGCTCCATTTTTTGCTTTTAGATGATTTGGAAGTAGTGCTCTTTTTAATAGTGTTGACAGCAGGGATTAATTTGTAGGAGAAGTGTGACTGTGATAGTCAGTGCAATGACTTGTGATTATAGTTTTGCCTCTGAAGAATTAATGTCAACTGTTTTAAAATTTTTCTCTCTGTTGTTGTTTATCTCTGAAGATAACCTTTTGTCACTATTAAATATTAATGCTGTTTGTCTTGGAACTCAGACATATCTGAATGATAACAGGGCTTAATGTACTTGAAAAGAATAACAGCACTGAAGCTGGGTATTTGCACTGTTAAATATATCACTGAATATATCTAAAGAACTGCTTGAATCTGTTTTACAACATGGTGGCATTAGTAGTGTGCTGCCACTAAGCAGCATGTGTCCTGGAATGCACAGAATAGAGTCTATATGTAAAATGTGTCTTACTCTACAGTGAGCTGTTTTGGTCAAAAATGAGGTCTTTTTATCATAAGCTAGATAAGGAACTAAAATAATAAGATAGCTGTTCCGGTCCTGGGCAGACATTATTCTCTGAATCATTCACTGGTGATCCTTTTCTACTTTTTGTATTGCACTAATAAAATCTGAGGCAGGTGGTCTAGGGTTGAATTGTTTTTTCTCCACATTGCTTAAGTACCATGCGAACTCAAAATGAACTGCATGAGCTGAAGAAATGACTCACTACAAATGCTTCGGTGCAAACCTATGTAATGCACATCAAAGACTGGTATTTAGAAGTTGAGTAAAAAAACCCAAATGATAGTAGTGTTGATGAATACACCGGGGGCACTGCATAATACAGAGGGCAGCATAAAATCGTTCAGAGTCAGATTTGCATTCCACTTCACAGTGTGACAAAACACAGAAGGTCTGTAAGGCCAGGAACGTACGTAACTAGCTGCTAAAGAGTTAAGAGATCGGAAGTTTAGTTCAGTGTCAAGAGCATGCAGTGAGATAATTATTACTGACAAAATACTTATGCAATATTAGACTTTGTCTGTCTGGACTGAAGCATCCTCAGGGCTCAGTACTGGGACCACTTGTGTTTAACATCTTTATCAGTGATCTTGATGAGGAGATAGAATGCACCCTCAGTAAGTTTGCAGACAACACTATTAGGTGGGAGTGTTGATCTTCTTGAGGGTAGGGAGGCTCTGCAGAGGGACTTTGACAGACTGGGCCAAGGTCAATTTTATGAGCTTCAACAAGACCGAGTGCTGGGTCCTGCACTTGGGCCACAACAACCCCAGGCAACGCTACAGTCCTGAGGAGGAGCAGCTGGAAAGCTGCCTGGCAGAAAAGGTCCTGGGGGTGCTGGTTGATAGCCATCTGAATATGAGCCAGCAGTGTGCCCAGGTGGCCAAGAAGGCCAACGGCATCCTGGCTTGTATTAAAAATAGTGTGGCCAGCAGGACCAGGGAGGTGATTGTCCCTCTCTACTCAGCATTGGTGAGGCCACGCTGTGTTCAGGTACTGTGTTCAGTTTTGGGCACCTCAATGTAAGAAGGACATCAAGGTGGTGGAGCAGGTCCAGAGGAGAGCAGCTAAGCTGGTGAAGGGCCTGGAGAACAAGTCTTATGAGGAGTGGCTGAGGAAACTGGGGTTATGTAGTCTGACAAAAAGAATGCTGAGGGGAGACCTTACCACTCTCTACAACTACCTAAAAGGATGTTGTAGAGAGGTAAGTACTGGTCTCCCAAGTAGTGACAGAACAAGAGGAATGGCCTCAAGCTGCACCAGGGGAGGTTTATACGGATGTTAGGAAAAATTTTTTTCACTGCAAGGGTTGTCAGGCACTGGAACAGACTGCCCAGGGAGGTGGTTAAGTGACCATCCCTGGATGTGTTTAAAAGCCATGTAGATGTGGTGCTTGGGGATATGGCTTAGTGCTGGACTTGGTAGAGTTAATAGTTGGACTTAATTTTAAGGGTCTTTTCCAACCTTGATGATTCTACGATTCTATGATCCATTGGAGACTAAGGCAAGAACTAGGTAAGGGCCAAATGACTGATTTGTCTACCATAGTCTGCATTTTTGTTGCCATTTCTTATTCCATTTTAATATCCTTTGAAGCCAGAGGACTATTTGGATTGAGCTGGTTTGCAGTTTGATTCCACGAGCTGAAGGCTGAGTGTGTGTCATTGGGCACCACATGGAGGAGAGTGCAGGATCACGCAGCCTAAGAGCAGTATGTTGCAGGGTGTGATACCTGTCTGGGATACTGCAGGATTATTTCAAAATCCTTGCGGGAATTTGTAAATGCAGTGTTTCCATGGGTGGTATTACAGGCTAAGTGATGAAGACACAGTCTTCTGTACACTTTTTCTCCATATAAATAGTCATGGCTTCATATAGATGTGGTTTTATTGAATGCAAATTATCAATGTGATCTTTGTGTTGTAGATTGGCAATCTATTCCGTGGAGGTACTTAATATCACGGTTTTAAAGTACTTTTTCTTGAGTTTGTTTTCTTTTGTTCATGTGAATGAGTCAATGTTTCCATTTCCACCTGAAAAAAAAGAAGGGTTAAAAGTGTAATTCCTGAGAGAAGTATTCAAAGTCAGCAAAGAAAGTCAACACTAGAATAAATCCTAATTATTAAGAATTACCCTTAACTATTGCAAGATTTTTGTAATGGGAACATAATCAAGGATTTGGTGCAAGTTTGGTTTTTAGTAATGCCAATTTGGTTTGACCTTTAAGCAGCCAAAAAGTACAATTCTTGTTTGTGTTTAATAGTGGAGGCAGTTTTATTTTCCTTTCCCCCTACTGTAAAAACTGGCAGCTTCGCTGCTGCTGTTGATTGCTGATAGCAGCAGTGACTCACCTTAGTTTCACACTTACGCTATTCTGGAATTTTTGTATGTGCGCAGAAGCCCCAGCGTGACTTTCTGCTCTGCAGCTGGAAGAGCCAAGTGAGGAAGCACGGCCAGCCAGCTCCTCACTGCAGAGTTCTCTGGACTGCACTCTAATGTTACACCAGGATTTAATTATGTGTTTAGTAGTCAGTAGAGATTTATCTTTGAGGTAGAAGTTAAATATAAACTTCTGTTATAAACAGATCCCATTCCCCCCCCCAAGCTTTTATATAAACTGCGGGAGTCTGAATTTGCCTGTTTTCCAGACTGATCAAGGGAAGTCCTTTGCTGTGTGTAATAAAAAGTTAATCAAGAGCCATTTTTTTTAACAAAGTACATCATATACCACACTCAAATTTGCTTCTTTTGGGGATATCCTGCAACCTCCTCAATGGCTCTGATGTTTTTCCTGATGTCTTTTATTCCTGAAGATATATGTGGCCATACTGCCCATATTTATGTCACTCGTGCCCTGCTTTTCTTCACAATATCCATCCTTTTCTTCCTGTGCTGCTCTTAATACACTTAATATTTTTACTTGGTTTTAACCAGTGTAGTTACGTGGACTGGGGGGTGGGAAGGGAGGAGTTCTGTTGTGCAGGGAGGCAGCTATAGCTGGCACCCACTCAATCCGTAATTACTGAGGTGTTGAACAAGAACATGGTATCCATTGTATGCCTTGATTTCCTTTCTCGCCTTTTCAGACTGTTACTGAAATTGTAAAGTTCTTCCCCCTTGGTACCTGTGACATGCCTTGAATTTTGGAAGGTCATGTCTGAATGAGTCCAAAGTTGTATCCACAAGGAGAAGAGATGGAGTCAGATGGGGAGAAGGGGCTGGTCTCACAAGTGTAGTCCAGACAGTAATGAGTCTCTACCTAGAATCAGCTCACTCAAACTTATTTTGTGGTGTGGTATCTAAGCACATTAGCGAGGCTGACAGATTTTGGAGAGCCAGACAAATGATCTGTTCCCAGAGAACAATACATCCTGTGACTTGGCTGCTCTTGTCTGCAGGATATATGAAAGCATGTGATTTTGGGGGTTGATTTTTTTTTTTGAGTGTGGAGTCATATGATGCCGTTCTGGTTTAAGATGAGACAGCTGTATTACCCTTGTTTCACTTTGAATATGAGGATGTTGATTCAGTGGGCTTCCTTATTTTTTTATAATGTCAATATTTGAGCAGGATATTGCATTTTTATTTTCAAAGTGTGCTTTCTGCTTTTACTAGTAGGACAGACTGAGTTATTAAATCAAGTAGATCCAACAGAATACATTTTGTTCCTCGCTGGACCCTGTTCAAAATGTGTTTAGTGAAGGAGAAAATTTGCAAAGTTGAAATTGTTTGAGGTAACATGTAGGAGCCATTGGGGGTATTCATCTGTATTCAAAACCATCAGAAATAGCAGTTTGATTATCTGTATAGCTTCTGCCAAACAGAATTTGCACACTTAAGAAAATACCCACACAGTCCAGAAACAGATGGCTGTTTTACCATGGGGGAAAAAAACTTTGGAATAGGGTAGGTGTGCAGCTATATGAATAAGTTTTTCGTGAGATGAACTAACGGGTGTTTTGTAAGGTGGGAGCTTTTCCACAGTATCCATCAAGAGGTACTTGTGACGGGTAAGTGGGGATTGTGTGATAAGTGGGGAGTACAGGAAAAGTATACTGTGGAGTAGCTGGTAGGTGGTAAATTTGCAGCCCTACCTTACCTTCCAGTGTGAGGTCTGTGTAACTGTACCCTGAGGCTTTGTCTGCACTGTGCTTGTGACTAACTCATTTCAGGCGCCTTGGTTTCTTACGTGGTTTAGCAAGTTTGGTGCAGTTGGGATCAGGTCAAAACCGTGCTTTTTAAAACACTCAGCAGCGCTGATGTGGCTGGCCATTCTTACTAACAGGTTCACCTAGAAATGTGTTTTAACAGAGTGTAAACCTTTATCCTGTTACAGTTTATGAGCAGGCTGACATACATTTTGTTCTTGCCTTGAACTCATTTTTCACACTAGTTCTTCTGTTCACATGTACTCCATCAGCAGACCAGCAACCACTCAGTGGAAACAAGTAAACATGATTTACCTTAATTGTTAAAAGCATGGGCTTGTTTCGCATGGGATAAGTGTTTCAGTTCATTTTATTTTCTGCCTTTGGCAATGGCTCTGTACCAGATGTACCGGAGAAAGATGTAACAGCACGTGTAATGAGCTGATATAGAGCAGCTTTCCCACAGATGGATCTTCTCAACGCATCCTCTTCATCAACAGTCTCCTAAAAGCAATGTAAACTGTTGAGAGAAGATACCCATAAACATTTAGGCATGACTGCATCATCTCCTGCCTGGTGAGACCATTTGTGTGCCCAGTTAAGATATTAATACACTGGCCTTCTCCATTAGCCCTCCCTGGAATGGTGCTCCAGTCAAATGATCCCACTACACTGCAGCCAGTAACCGGCTGTTACCACAAACATGAGGGTGGCTGGTTTATGGAGGGTTATGAAGACCTGCTGTAGCTCCTATGGTTAAGGTTAAAAAGACTCCGGTTTCCTGGTCCAAATTCTGACCGAGGCTGTGAATTATATTTGAAGTGACTATATTTGGTTACTTTAATTAAAATATTTTAATATATGAAGAGGATAATTTGGAGAACAATAATAATAATAAAAAAAAATAGTAACAATAAAGAATGTGGAGCCCTTCAACCATTCAGTCACTCCCCAGTTGTAGCAGAAAAATTATTAGTAGCCACTGACAAGCTTTTGCCTAGGTGTTTGATACCCATTGGAAATCAGTTTGATTTGTAGTTGATGGATTGTAGTCGATGAGTACACACAAAATACAGGCTAGTGGGGCCCTTTTTTCAGCCTTGGAGATGCCAGTGATTTAAGAGTCACACTGCAGAATCCTCCCTGAGGGTGTTTTCTGTGCTTGTTCTAGGACTACTCTGTAGGCTTGTCATCATCCCATCCCAGTGCTTTTTGACAGCAGATTTATTTTTGCTTTTATTCCCTTTGGGATGGTTGGAGAAATAACTGCCATCATTCCTGCAGACCTTCTGATGCTCTCGTGGTCGTTTTAAAATCCGGAAAGTACTATTTCTTTTTAAATATTGTTGGATCTTTTGTTTTGAGTAGACATTTTTTATTATGGGATATTTGTGAAGATAATTTAAAAAAAATACTAATTATGTCTTCTGGGTTAAAACTTCATGCTTCTAGATATGCGTAACCTTTCTATAAATAACACGGTGCAAAAGAATTCTTATGAAATGGCTGACTTGCCACATTTACTTGTTGCTTTCCGGGCAATAGACTGGGCATGAGATCATGGGAATTTGCTGCTCTGCTTATGAAAGCTGAGATGATTGGAGAAGGATGCCATTGGTATTTGAATTGGTAGCTTAGCAGTTGGAGAGAAACATCTTCTTTTGAAATACATGTAGTGGCCTCCAACTCAGTGAGCTGTTGCCCAGCATGTTCTTGAGCTCTTTGCTGCTGGAGCAGCCTGCCTCAATGCGCGTTGGCTCATCGTTTATTTAAAAGATACTCTCTCTGGGTTAAGTTGCAAAGTCTAGGTGCAGTAGGCTTTTAGCCTTGCAAAGGGGTGTAAGAAAAGGAGGAAACGGTGAGTTCAAAGTTGTGGGCAGAAGAAAAGTCCCTGCTGTGGATTTCTACTCAAGAACTCTGAAGTATTGTTTTTGTCACTGATGTTCCTTCCCTGTTTCTCTTGCACAACTGAGACATACATGTTCTGGGGAGGAACCCCCCAAAGGAGAGAAGGTTCAAGGAAGTGAAGGCTGGTGATCATAACTAACTAAATATTTGGTATATCAGGATGAAATTGAGGTGTCCTCCTCCAAAAAAGAGAGGAATGCAGAAATCTAGGAGCGGCCGGTAGGGAAGGAACTGTAGGAAAGTGGTTTGGGAAAACCTGAGTCAGCTCAGTGTTGTTGAAGCCCATGGGAAATGACTCTTGGACCATAGTGAAGATAACGAGGACAGAATGCCAGAAAGATTATTAAACTTGAATAAAAAGTAGTCAAGTATATGCTTGCTGTGGCTCCCATCCACAGTCTGCTCTGCAGTTGGACCCTGTACAGTTCTGTATTTTGTTTAAAATAATGATGCTTCATCTTGTATTTCCCATAAGCTGTGACCATGGATTCATTTTCACAGTATGAAAATTGTACTGAAAAATTTTGGTTTGAGTGTGTGGTCAATAGATTTTTCCACATCTGTCTGATATCTGTGAATTCGTTCAGACATTTATGTCTAGCAGTAGCATGCCTCGAGTCTTTACTTATGTCACAAGTAAAATTATAAGCAAACAAATTTAGGAGGGGTAAGAGGAAATGCAAACAAGCGCATTCTTGTTTCAGGGTTACAGGAGCTAGGAGTGTCCTGTGCTTCATTTGTTGCTTTTACAGAATCACCTTACTCATCTTCATTAACTCTGTAGGTCTTGTTCTTACTACCCTTCCTGTATCTCTGTGTATTGAGGTGGAGCAGGACTTCTGAAGCTCTTCTTGCCTAACAAATTAAAGAAAAAAAAAATCACTAGCAGATTTCTCAGTTCTCTTGACATGAAACTGAGACATTTTGTCTGGCTGTAAAGGTAGCTGCATCTTGCTCTTTGGTGTGACCTTCCCCTGGTTCTGGGCTGTACTTCATAGGCAGAGGTGGAAAGGGGCAGAAGGATTAGTGTTTTTGCAGCTGGGGTTGTGCCTCTCGGGCAGACCTTGTGCTTGGCAAGTTCCCATGTCAGTAAGTCCCCGAGCAGTGCAGCAGTGGTACCACACCTCTCTTGCTTCATGGCCCACATACCACACGCTTGCTCTATATCAAGAACCAACATTTGGTATCATATATCAACATTCACTTTATTGAGGGGTCTGCTCTGGCTGAGTGTTGAAAGAACAGGTTGCCTGGAGAAGTTGTGGATACCCCATCCATGGAAGTGTGCAAGGTTGCTCAAAGTCCCAGGTTAGATGGGACTTTGAGCAACCTGGTCTAGGTGTCCCTGCCCATGGCAGGGGAGGGTTGGAAACTGATGATCTTTAAGGTCCCCTCCAGTGCAAACCATTCTGTGATTTTATGATTAATCTTAGGTTTAATTAAAATAATTTAGGACAAACTGGTTTCATGAGTTTTTGTGGGGTGGGGTTTGGTTTTGTTTTTTTTTTTTTTTTCAGAATTTATTTTCCCTGTGTGTCCCTTCCCTCCTCTCTGGTGGTTCGGGATGAGGGCAGGGGCCAGACCATAATGCAATGAATTATAATGGGCTTTTTAAAGAAAAGGACTGTTTTGAGGGATTTTAGGTATTTGCTCAGTGTGTGGCTCTAGTAAACCAGTTCTGCAGCATGCAGCAAGCTAATGATGGAGGCACTGCCTGGCATGAAGCAACTGGGCACATAAGGGGGGAAAAAAACCACACCGCAAGGGAAGGTGGTAGAAACTTGCCTTTGAGTAGAACCTGAAATGCCCAGTAATCGATTGCAGGTGCTCTCGACCTGTGGGTTGTAAACAGAAATCAGGAAATAGCAACTGCGCTGCCCTTCCTGTGTTGCTCAACAGCAGGGGAGGGAGAAGCCTGGGAGCTGCTGCTCAGTGGCTTTGTGCTTTAGAAGTCGTCAGCCATGACACCTGTCCATCTCTTTCCTAGTGTGTCTGGTGCAGGGCCAAGAGGGTTGTGAGGATCATCTTTGTTTCTGCATCTCCCTCACTTCCAGTGTACACGAGCACATGTGTGCACATACACTGGTGGCTAGTTCTCACCACCTGCCCCCTCACAAAAGAAAAAGGAAGCAGCTTGCCTTGCCCTGAACACTGCGCCTGTTCTTAAAGTCTTTCTTGGGCTTTAGAAGCATGCATTTGGGGGTAAATGATGGTACTGAGTGGCAGGTTAAAAAAAAGTAAAAATTCAGGTGCTATATCAGTCTTGATTTCAAGTTGGCAATCTTGTCTCCTTGCACAAGAGCCAGTAAAACTCAGCTTCCTTCTGGTGCTGCTTGCTTAAAAGTCCGATAAAGTGTGTGAGGTTACTTGACTGAGTGGGGTAAGCTAGTGACTGGGGGCTCTGAAGAAGTGGAAGGCCATCGTTGTTAATAAAGAAACACATTGGTAGTTCTCATGTCCAGTTTAGAAGCACAACTGGGAAAATTGGGAATTTTTTTTGAAGAATGACTGGATGTGTCCTTCTGCTTCTTGTAAAACACAGCTGGCTCCTCATTTGGTGCCGTGCAAAGAGTGATCACCTCTGACAGAGAAGAAAGATGGTGATGTGGGAATAAGGGCCTCTACTTAAGGCTGTAAATAGGAAATTGGTGCTGGTGGAAGCAAAAGTGGTTGTCAGCTGTCTTGGTGGGTGGATGTTCCTGGCACCATGTGTAAGGGATGCCTTTAAAGCAGCAGGAGGCTTTACCAGCCAGAGTCAAACACTGCTTTCAGCTGGCATTGTGCACTTGTTGGTGGTGGAAGCATCTGCAGCATATTGACCTGAATTTTTAACTTCAGTTATGCTCCCCATAGGAGTTTGGGCCCTTGGTCTCCCTCCTCTAAACAAGCTTTCACATTCTGAGTAGGGAAATCAAGGGAGTATTGTGTGGTGGTAAGATACTGGGATCTGGAGACGGGTACCTGGAGATGCCTCATAGTTACTCCTGATTGTTTATCCTATGCAGACATCTGTTTTCTGGCTACTGTTGGGCAGAAAGGTGACAAATGCAGTCCTGGTCTGCAGTGAATTTGGTAGAAATTTCCCAAGTTAAAATAGTTTCTTCCTTAGACTCAGATGGGGACCAGCAGGTGAGAAGAGTGATTCACTCTGGAGAAATGGGAATGTTCCCCCCCCCCCTTTAGTTTCCTGGACACAGCCAGGTTGGGCATTAACTTTGCACAGCTGTGGCAGTAAAAATGATGGGTTGGTTGCTCACAAACTGCTGTAAGAAGTGAAGTTCTTTGTTTACCTCTCAGATTGTATCTTATCTCACACTATGATTTTTACTTGCCTACACAAAATGCACCTCTACAGAAATGGACAGTAGTTATGCTAAAGTTAGAGCAGACTATGGCCTTCCTCCTGAAATGGGAGGCTCTGTTTTGCTGGCTTATGTGTGCATTTGTGAAAGAGAGAGAATCTCTTGAAACTCAAACTTTCTTTGTTGCTCTTCCAGACACAGTTGAGTCCATGCTTTCAGACTATGACATCCTTTCTCAGTCTAGCATCCAGCAACATTCACTGAAGAAGAGGGACCTCCAGCCTGAGACACATGTAGAGAGGCTCTTAAGTTTTTCAGCTCTGCAAAGGTAATTAAATTATTAAATAGCATAATGTTTCCCTTCATTTTGTGATGAATAATGTGCAATTCCAAACCCAGAAATGTTGATCTTGTTTTCTGTCATGCGTGGCCAGTTCTTCTAAGTTAGTGATCTGCATGGTTATATGACTTCAGAGAGGCTCAGAGGAAGAAGTAGTATTACTGTTTGCTGAAGTGGCAGTGATTTAAGAGTTCTTTTGCTTTGCTCTTAGTTTTAGTTTCATGTAGATTACTTCTGCTAATTGGGTTGGATCCCAGACAGCTCATCTGGCAACATTGTCAAACTTCATGACTCTCCTCTGGTTCTTTAAAATCTGCCTTCAGTTTGGGGAGTATGTGTGGTGTATTGCTGCCTTTTTTTTTTATTTTATTTTTTTAATGAAGGTTTAATCCTCTTCCTATTGAATGTAAATTTCCCATTTAATAAAACACTTCTTTCAATATTTTTTTAATAAGTTGGGAAATAGAAGCACAGTTGAAAGGGAAAAGAGAGGTAGAAGAGAGCAGGCATAACAGTTGTAGGGAGTTTGTTTTGTCAGTAAAGTGCCTTATAGGTATTTGAATGCTGAAAATGTGACCCTAAAAGGGGGGAGCAGGTTGAGAATAATGCTTTATATTATCAAGTTTAGGTCGAGTTTTTATAATTATTTTTCTTTTCTTTTTTTTCCTTTGACATCTTTGTCTACTGTGTTTTCATGTGCCTTCCACTGTCATCTACAGCTAAACTGGCATGCAAGTTGTGCGTATTTTTTTTAAATCTTTAAATGTTTGGAGAAGGGTAATTTTTAAGTATCAAATATAAAAGGTTAATGGGATCCAATGTCTGTCTGTCCCTGTTTTGCACTGCCTCATGCACCATGACTTTATGGTGAGGTTGCAGCACTGCCAATGATAATTACAGAGGGACGTATCAAAAATCTTTGACCCAAAGCCCGCATAAACCAAGAGCCCTCAAGTCTCCTTCCAGAGAAGGTTCTCTACTTCTTGGGTTAGCCTTTAGTTTTTGTGACAATATATCATAAAACTCTACAGAGTTCAGCTTTCTGTTTATGGTATTTTGACTGTATTATTTCAGAAAATAAGAACTTTAAGATAATCTAATTTAAAATAGAGTAACAAATTCCTTGGTTTTGCCTGACTGCCATTGGAAAAAGTGAATTGTGAGCAAAAGTTACTCTTCTGGATTTTTGTTTTGTCTTTAGAGTCAAAGATGTTTAATTAAATATACTGTGTAATTCATAACTGTAAATATGTTTTTGTAGCCTGCTTATCAGATTTAATTAATGCTTTCTAACTTCTTCTGGACCCTTAGTAAAATGGAGACTGGATGCATCTGTTAAGTGTATACTTTGCTTAAAAATAATTGGAAGTAAATTCTTTTACAGGCATTTTAAATTATACTTAACTGCAACTGCTGAACACTTTTCAGAAAAATTTCAAGCATTAATTGTGGATGGTGAAGGCAAGGAAAAGGAGTATCGTGTTCAATGGCAAGACTTTTTCACCGGACATGTTGTTGGTTAGTATGGGCTAGACTGTGTGTCAGTGCTGAGAAAGCAGAGCTTTGCACAAGTCTCTTAGCCAAAGTAAATGGTGCATTGACCTTATTTTCATCAGATATGGCTACGATGGACTAGGATGAGCAACTAAAGTTAATTCTCATGCTCCCTTGGGTTTTCTTTTTTGTGGTAGGCTTGGGGTTGCACTGAGGTTCTAAGATAGGACTCTTCTGTTTAGTTTGGCAGAACACAAAGGTATAATTTACTCGGCCATCAGCTTGTGATTTATTTAGTTAGTTAATGATGGTAGTTTTAATTCCAACTGAAATGTAGGGCTTGAACATTCCTTGTCCCAGAGCACAAAGCCCACTTAGTGGTGACACAGTGTTGCCCAGATTATTACATTAGAAGACTTTAAGATGGTTCTTAGCAGATACCATTTTTTTTTTTTTTTTAACAGAAAAGTAATCTTGTCCCACTTTAGGCCAGCACTGATGCTTCCACTATGTTGTTTTGATTTTTACATTGCCTGTGTCATGTAGTGAAAGTCTTTTCCTCTGGAATGCAGGCTAATGCCATGAAACTGCTGTCTGATAGTAGTAAGATGCAAGCTGCTTTTTCTTTGGCAGAAATATTCTGTGTCTCATTACCAATCATCAGAGCCATCTCAATGTTTTCTGCAGTATTAACAATTAAATCTGCGTCTTGATGACTATGACCATAGGGATATTATGGGGGGGGGGAGGCTGCTTCCCCCCCCCTCCCCCCAACTGGACAATCTAGTGTTCCTCAGAGACTGAGGAAGGTAATTTGGTGTAGGAACGAGTTAAAAAAAACCAAACAATCAGCAAACAATGCCTGTGCAAGAGTGTGTGCAAATAGAGATGAATTAATTGATTTTTTTTTTTCCTTGCTTATGTTAAAGGAGAGCATAATTCCAAGGTTGTGGCACATATTGGGGATGAAGATTTTACAGTAAGAATCAATACTGATGGAGAAGAATACAATATTGAGGTATGCTTTACTGTTGAAAGCTGTATTCAAACAACCAGCTCTTTTCCCTGCACGTGTTTCTTTCTAGTTAGTCACATTGACACACACCTCTGTAGCTCAAAATAGACTTGGTGGTGGTGTTTGCTTTGGGGTGAGTAGGTAGAAGGGACAGAAATGTGAAACAAGTTTGGCTTTTGCAAGTGGTGAGTTTTATTAGTGAGCGACATTCTGTAATATTTGCATGCTTTAGGTGCATCAGGGAGAAGGCGTTTTGAACTGAAAGCGGTTTAGAAGCAGAAATGGGTAACAGTAACTAGTGGGGATCGTGTCCTCTAGAATAACAAACTGTGCAGCCTTCTGAGCAGAGTCAAGGTCTGTTGAGCTTTCTGAAATCTTGCCTTTGTTGTCTTTAGGAATTTTTCCTATTCTTAGAGCTTTATTTGAAAATCAGGTATTTTTTCCTGCTCCTTGTTTTTTTTTCCCCCCACCATTTTCACTGCTTGTGTTATTTTAAACTATTGATTTAAAAACCACTCAACAAATATATAATTAGAGACTATCATAATGAGATGTTAGTGCAGTATATTTCCAGACACAAGCTGTATTAGAATGGCTGGATAACAGTAATTATGGTTGAGTGTTATATGGATATTGTAATTTTCTCCCTACCCAAGCATATGCAGAATTATGGGTAAACTTGGGAAATCTAGTCACGTTAAATTATGAAAATGGGATTAGAATGCCTAAATCACTGTCCTTGTATTTTACCTTAAGGGCATATAGTAGCTCTTTGATTGCGATTTTAAAGCACTGTTGTGTTTGTGCTTCAGAGTAATGTAAGCATGTCTTGGTTCTCTGTTCAGCCAGTCCCCTTGTTCCTCACCGGTTGTGTCTGTACAGCTAAATAAAGGCAGGCAGCGGTGTGGAGTCTCCAGCTTGCCCACGCTGCCTGGCTGTTAGCATCCCTGGGGCAGCTTCAGCCTCTAACCAGCCCTGGATGAAATGATGCCCACGTGCAGTCAGAGATAGTGTGTGACAGAGACCATTCCCATAAAGCAGCATGAATAAAGCCACCCCACCATTGCTTGCCTTTGCTTTCATGGTGTTCCTGTATGGTTTGGAAAGGCTGTGAACCTTTGCATAAATCCCTGGTGCCCTCAGACTTTGTCCTAGGATATGAAACCTTTGTCCTCAGTTCTGTGCTGCAGACACAGGGCTGCTGGGCTGGCATAGCCATCGTGTTTCAGGATCCTTTTGCTGAACCAAAAGCACAGTATGCTAAATAATAGTTGTCCGAAGTTGAAGAGCACTGCCTAAGGGCAGAGGAGATCCTGAGCTAGATGCTCTGCATTGTGGATGTGGGCAATCTGTCCTACTTGGCCTTGCCCAAAGAACAGACCTTTTCTATGCTGTCTCTAGTGGTGTTGCTGTAGCTGTTATTTACAAGTAATAATAGGGAAGTGTGAGTAAAGAAAAAAGATCGTTAGTATGCTTCTGCCATGGGAATTAGTGACTTATGTTGGCATTTCATGGGTTTATTGCTTTGGCTGGTTTGGAGAATTTTTCACGCTTGTAAGTGACTTGGAGAATTATTGAATGATGAAGAGCCTGCCTCCTGCTGTGAAGACCACATTCTGCTCTGCACTTAGATATTCTCTGTTACCTGCCAGCCTCTGTGCTTCGCTCAGTGCATTTGTTAGCACAGTTTAAGCATCTCCTCCCTGGCTGTGCCAATCTCCATACAATTATGGAGGAAGTAGAGGAGCCCAAGATGCCTCCTTGGCTTGCTCGTGTTCTGGAACGGAAGAAAAATGGTGTCTCAGAAGAGACACCATCAGGTGGCTGCCACTGTTCTTCAAGGTGATCTTAGATTTCTCGATGCTTGTGTAGCATAAAAAAATTGAATTCTTTTGACTTTCTTGAGGATGTTTTATCAACAGACTTATTGCTGTGGGTGAAATAATCATAGTCCGATGCATTTGTGTGTAAAGCTGGGGAGATTTGATGGTACATACGTAAAATTTTTTAGTTATGTTGACTTAAGTCTTTGCATTCACTGTGTTCCAAACTAACTGCATTTCTGTTCTTCTTTTCCTGTCAGCCACTGTGGAGATTTATAGATAATGCGCAAGATGAAAGACTGCTGGTCTACAGATCTGAAGACATTAAAGATTTCTCAAGATTGCAGTCCCCCAAAGTGTGTGGTTATTTAAAGTTGAACGAAGAGGAACTGTTGCCAAAAGGACTGGAAGACAAGAAGCAAAATGAAGGTGAGTGTCTGTGTCTGGGAGAGCAGCATCTTTGAAACAGATGCTTGAATTCTGGCTGTGTCAGCAAGTAAGATCAGAATCTGAGCAATAATTTGTGTTGCTGCTTCTAGTTTAACTGTTAGCTCTTTAAATTCATTGGTGGGGGAAAAAAGCATCAGTCTTCTTCATGCTCTTTCCCTATCCAAAACAGCCCCAGCAGCTGGTGAAAGCAAGAAACTTGGTCAGGGCATGTTTCTTTCTGGCTTGCTGAGAGGAGATTTGGCCCTACCAAAGTGTAGGCTAAGGAGAGGAAGCCATTTCATCAGGCCTGAGAGGTGTTGGTCGCGGGAGGTGGCAGCAGTGTAGGTACACTTTCTAAATGGGGGCACGGGACCAACTTTGTACTCGTGTGCGCTGTGCATCAGGACCTGTTCGGCCTTAAGTGGTCACTCAAAGAATCCACCTTGAGAGTTTTCAATCCCTCTTCCTCTGTCCTTTGCTGTGTCAGCAGAGGTTGGGATAATGACTGGGAACGGGAGGAGGAGGAGAGATGTTAAGGCCAAGGTGCTGGCCATAAAAGCTCTGTAGGTAAATCTGTTGAATAACTCACTTTCGCTACTATATATTCCTTTAATTCCAACACGTTTGAGCACTTGACAAAAGTAATAATAGTT
The DNA here is from genome assembly GCA_033439905.1 of Ceryle rudis. Classification (NCBI taxonomy): domain Eukaryota; kingdom Metazoa; phylum Chordata; class Aves; order Coraciiformes; family Cerylidae; genus Ceryle; species Ceryle rudis. The sequence continues at coordinate 19,158 of JAAGNO010018544.1, forward strand.
TTAAAAAACCCAACAAACTAGCCGTGCCCATTCTCCCTGCAGACACTCACCAAAACTCCCATTCATGTCTTCAGTAAGGATAATAGACACAGCAGTGGCAGTTTTACTGGGTGCTTATTTAATTGTATTTAAAATGTTCCCATTAGCAAGTGTGCATCGGAAGAAAAGAGCCGTTCCAGAGAGCTCCAAAAACACATGCAAGATGTTGGTAGTGGCAGATCATCGTTTTTTCAAGTATATGGGCCGCGGGGAAGAGAGTACTACTATAAACTATTTGGTAAGTAAATACAGTCTGTTAAAATTTGCTGGAATAAATGCAGGGAAAAAAATAGTGATTCAGTAGTTAATATACAGCTTATATTACTTTTGTACAGCATAATGTATTTACATCTCATTGCTGTGGGTGCTTTTTACCTGAGAAAATGTTAAATCACGCTTTAGAAGTATTTTATAATGGTAATACTGTAGTCATGTAATATTCAAGTTTCATTTCTAAACAGATCCCTTCACGTACTACTCGTGGCTATGCTGTTTTCTACTGACGAAATTTTCGGTTTTGTCAGAGCTTTAGAATCTCCTGGATTTTGAAATCTACAAATGATCAAGGCATCTTTAAAGTACAAGCACGTTTAAAACTCATATTAGAAGCAAAAGTAACTTTGTGTAGGTTTGGGTTTTTTTTTCCAAATTCTTCCAGGATCCTCTGTCCTGAACAATGAGAAGCAGGTGCAGTTAAAATTTTGTCTGGTTGTACGTGGGTGTTGTGGTTAAACCCTGGTAGGCAGCACAGCCCCCCCCAGCCACTTGCTCACTCCTCCCCAGTGGGATGGTAGAGGGAATCAGAAGGGTAAAGGTGAGACAGCTTGTGGGTAGAGATAAAGCCAGTTTAACAGGTAAAGCAAAAGCTGCCTTTACAAATGAAGGAAAATAAGGAATTCATTCACTGCTTCCCATCAGCAGGCAGGTGTTCAGTCATCCTCAGGAAAGCAGAGCTCCATCACATGTGCTGGTTACCAAGTAACCCAGCCAAAACCAGTATGATGGAGTCGTTCTTGTGAAATAGAAAGCCTGCCTTACAGGGGAATCAGAGATTACAGGTCTTGGGACTGGAGACAAAATCAAATGAAACCACTTTTGGAAGTCTGGTTTTTGTCAGTAGTCTCTTTCTGAGCCTGAATCTTTGAAATGCTGATCACTGTGCTCCACCTTTGCTGGCTTTTTGACCTTTTTGTCCCCAGAAATGTTTACATTCCCCAGGTAACAGAGCCTCAATTCATGTGTGTGCAGAGATGCCATTATCTCCTGTCTCATCTGACATATGCCGAGGCTAACCTACTGTTGTGTTTCCTGAGTAGATCTCTACTGTAAATAATACGGTGATTGGAAGAGTAAAGCATAAACTATATGGAGTAGCTCTGAATATCACTTTTAATTCTGAGCAGGTTTGGTGGTTTATCTTTAGTAGAAGGTGAATTTTAAGAAGATAATGGCTTGAAAAGGGGAGTATTGATAGTGAGCACTGAAGAGAACTTTCTGGAACTTCCTGCTTAAACCATGATGAGGAAAATAATAGGATTTTGTCTGGGAAAGGGAAGACCACCTTGGGTCAGTTAAACTAGTTAAGCGTAGTGCTAAAACAAAGCAGTAAAAACAACTCTCTCTTTGCCCTTTCCCTCAAAGAAACCTGGAAAACTAGTATATGAACAAAGTGTTTCCCAAGATGACTTGTTCTTAACATTATCACTCTTCCACTACGTAAATGGAAGTGCTAGATGGGAAAATTTGTACTGCTTTTTTTATGATGGAAAATTTTCAGGGATATTAGATAATACTGCCTGGATCCAAGTGCTGTTGGTTTTGGATCAGTGAGCATGTCCATTATGTTATAAGAGGTTCAATTTTAATTTGTAGTGAGTGTTTCTAGTTAAGTATGTTGCAGCTTCTCTGAGTGACTTGAACTTTATTACACGAAAGCTTGGAACTAAATCCCTTGGTTTTCTTTTCTCATAGATTGAATTGATAGACAGAGTAGATGACATCTACCGAAATACTTCCTGGGACAATGGCGCCTTCAATGGGTACGGCATACAGATAGAGCAGGTATTCACTCAACTATGCAAAGGGTTTATAATGTAAAGGAGAACACCATGTTTTGCATATCAGGGTTTCTGATTATTTTACCTGGATTACAGCTAAAATAATCAAATCCTACATTATGAGCTCCAGCTAGGATTACTCTGAAATAGCATCTTGCCAGTGGTGGTATTAATGGTCTGATACGGCTCATTTTCAGTTCCTCATGGCTTTTGAGAAAAGTGTTTTCAGAGAGAATCTTTCTGTATTTAATTTCAATTCAAAGGTACTTTTTTCCTCTGTCAGAGATACTGTTCTGAATGTATTTAAGATTTGGCTAGTGCATAGCTTACTAAGTCTAGGTGGGCCTCAAATACAGATGAAAAAACCACAAATCCTGCCTGAAGAGCTTTAATGACTCCACTTAGACATGATATCATGATATGTTAGAGGCTGGTATAGGGTAGACAACAGGGGATGTAGTGCCTCCTGAAAATTAGTGCACAGAAATCTGGAAAAAGACCTTAAAAAGAAGAGGAATCCATTGGCTCAGAGTGCCACAAGACTTGTGATGTGGAACAGGGGGAGTCGTGGTAGAAGGTAGCTGCCCTTTTGCTGGGAAAAGGTCTACAGGAACAAGGAAGGAGAGTTAATTGGGTAGGGAGGGGGAAGGAGCACGATGCACTAATTCTAGGTTACTGGGATAGCAGCAATCCTTTAAAATATCTTTTGGTTAGTTAGAACTCTTGACGTGGTTTGGGGTTATTTATACTAGATGTAAATCCTGGTTGTATTTGGGCGAGTTGTTGATGTAACAATCATCTCGAAACAGAGTGTTACACTGAAATCTTGATGTCACTATAAAATGACTGGTGTAGTTAATTAGGATGTAGTCGGTGTATCTCAACTAGCAGAGGCTGAAAAGGTAACATTGGAAGCATGCTGAGTCTGAATTTTTCTCCTTGCAGATCTGTTGAGACATTTAAGATTGCACTGAAAGCTTTTCTATAGCTATAAAATTGACCAAAATTCCTCTACGTTATTGTTGCCCTTTTTGAAATGTAGATTATCATCCACAATGAGCCAAATCTTGTAAAATCTGGAGAAAAGCACTACAATATGGCAAAAAGTTACCCAGATGATAAGAAAGATGCCTGGGATGTGAAAATGCTGCTAGAGGTAGGTTGTAACCCTTGAAAAAAAACTGTGCTCCTTATAGAGAACTACTCAGCCGTACAGTTGCTATGTAGTAACAGATGAAACTCCTCTACTTCCTCTGCATGACGTGTAGACGTTACGCAAACACAAACTAGCTGATGTGCCCTGCAGCCCACGGTAAAGGGCTTCATTGCATAATTAGAGAGCACACACCAATTAGAATAATTAATGTGTGGCCTGAGTCAGAAAGGCAGTCCTGCTATGTCTGGCCCTGAGACTGGCTGCATTGTGACCTTCAGCAAATTACTGTACGTGGTTTTCCCCTCTCTGTGAAAAGGGGAAATGAATAGATGAGTTCAAGTTATGTAAATGAATGTGTACAATGTACTTGGGTGTTCATTTAATTTTTACAGCTTTGTAGCACAGGTGAACGGCGCTGCCTTTTTTTTTTTTCCTTCTCTTACTTAACCAGATCTAAAAGGTGCCTGTCTGGCTCATTAGATAAATGTTCTTATCTATAGACTTTTAGTATACAACACTGTCTTACAAAGATTGAATTTTTTTTTTTCCCCTTTAAAGCAATTTAGCTTTGATATTGCTGAGAAAGCAGCTCACGTGTGCCTTGCTCATCTCTTCACCTATCAAGATTTTGACATGGGAACGCTTGGATTGGCTTATGTTGGTTCTCCCAGACCTAACAGCCATGGTGGCATTTGTCCTAAAGGCAAGTCTTCCTTTTCTTTCCTCCTAATTGTGGGTTGAAAGATAGTTTTTTATTATATATTTTTAATCCTCTTTTCTAAATTTTATGGGGTATGACATACTATTCGTATAGACTCTAGTGGTTGGTTTTTTGGACAGAATGGATGATCATTTTCTTCCCTGGAGCTGGGAAAAAAAGAGGAAGGAAGGATAAAAGTCATCAAGTCATCTGGAGTGAACAAGTTGTGCGAGGGCCTGTGCAGCCTGGCTAGACTAAGGGCTGCTTTGTGTGGGTGCATCCTGCAGTGGTTCTGAAATGGCAGATGCTGTTGTCTTGGAAATCTGTTCTATTTTTGCCTTTAATGCAATACATGAGATGGTCTGTGTTTGAAAGATTCCCCACTGCAAAAACTGGCAAGAGGCAGGGTCTCACTGGTGAGCCTCTGGGAGCAATAAAGGTGCTCATTTCCCCAAAGAAGGATCCCTCTCTCCCCTAAAAAAAAAAAACTTTAAACACAGAAAAAAATGTTTATACATCTTTGTTTCTTTCTCACTTCTGTAGCTTATTATAGTCAAACTGCGAAGAAGGACATCTATCTGAACAGTGGCTTAACCAGTACCAAGAACTATGGGAAGACCATCCTTACAAAGGTAGGAGAGTCTTCTCCTCCACAGAGCCCCCACGTTCAGTGCACATACACGTGTGTGTTTTGGTGAGGTGTGCTCTGGGGTTGTGACAAGCTTGGGTGCTCTCTCAGAAACAAGCTGCTGGCTTTCTAACGGAGTCAGGTCCCTGGGGACAAGGATGTAGGTCACAAAATTAAAATCATTGGGTTTGGTTTTGCTGACAAGGGGAGTCAGGAGCTGAGTGGAATTGAAGATTGAATTCACTGGGGAACAGTAATGAGGAACCATTGTTAATGTCTGGTAGGAGCTGTAGTTGTGCAGATATAAAGAGGATTTTGATATTTAAAGATGAATTTAAACGTATTTTGCTTTAAAATCAACCCCCAACAAAAACCCAACAAACAAACTAAAACCAAACCCTCAAACAGAACAGATAGTATTATACAAGTAGACTTACAGTAAGTATAAAATTAGTCTGCTGACTCAGGTAAGAAAACGCTTAACGGCGTTGCTGTTACCTACACCTACTACATGTAGATGGATAAAAGTGTACGCTTGGACTGGTCCCTTTGCAAGGTAAAGAGCAGTGAAAGTAGTGTAGGCAAAGTAGGAGATTTAGTTTGGGACTTTTAATGAAACTCCTCAATCTGATTTATGTGTGTCCTGAACAAGTAGAGCAGAGAACAGTATAATAGAAAAGGCTGTTTAGTGCTAATAATAAATGGATGCTGTCTGGAGAGATATATATTTATTTATTAATGCTTGATGAGATAGTAAATACTTAAAAGGCCTGAATATGAGCTTTGTGTCACTTGTAAAGGTACCAGATCAGTGCCTGCGTTTGCATCTACCAAATCTTTGCAGTTGGGCATATTTCTCTTTTGCTGACTTCTCAGATGTGCTTTTCTGTAGCCTGGTTATAAAAGGAATTCATAATTGATGTGTGGGCTAAAACTTGGCACAGAAGTTGACAAGGAGCTAGAAAAAGAGACAGGGAAGCTTTGTGTTTGAGGGCTGTTGACAAAGAGCTCTAGCCATTGCCATGCTATTTGCATTTGCTGTTCAGTCTCCGAGCTGGAGCTCTGCCTTGCATTACAAAGGAAGTTGAGTTTGCTGTCTTCCCAGTGGCGGTCACAAAGCTTGGGATGAGGCAGTGGGAGCATGATGGAGAGTGTCGCGTGGTGTCCGCTTGGGCTTTGAAAGACAAATACCTGCTTAAAACCCTCTCCAAATTAAACACGACGATGTAGAGGAGTGATCAGAGGCAGCTCTCCTGTCTCTGGCTCTTGCATTAGCTATGTCTACACTGGGTACTGCTGCTGCCTCATTGCAGTGCTTGGTCCTTCCTGCACCTGCACAGCAGCAGAAATGACGGTTAACTCATCAAACGGGCTCTCTCTTGTACTGCTCAGTTCCCTGTGGTTAACGTTTATTCCTGTGCTAGTTCTGTTTGTAGCTGTCACCTTGTGAGCCTGGCCAAGGTGCTGCAGGGCGGCACACGGCAAGACAGAACTGCTTTGGGATCCTCAGCAGAGGGAGTGCCATCTGGCACCAACACTGATGGAAATCCATCCTTGTTGGGCCACATGTGTAGATAGATGTCTTTTCTAGTAATCGTGCAGTAGAAAACCTTACTCAGCACTCCTAATATGTCATCATCCATTCAGAAGTAATCATTCCAATGGCAAGATATGTTAAACAAGAGATTGGCTAATCATAGTAGCTGGTGTTTGGATTGGTTTTTGTTTCACCTTTTTAATGCCTTCCAGCTATTTAAAAGCAAATTTTCATATTTCAAGTCTCTGCACTGTATTGAAAACAAGATGCTTTCGTCATTCTAGGACAGCATTTTGTGTTCAACAGGCGTTTAGTATTCAAACCTAGTCCTGGAACTTGCCTTTGGAAATGGACTCTAATTTTTCTTGCTTTGAGTTCCCCATTTCTAAAAAATGAAAAAGGATAAAAAGAAAAAAAAAAAAAAGTTTTTCTCCATCTCAGTGTATCCTAGAATTGCTAGTGGCCTGGAAGTAGCTGGAATCTTCTGTTCTTCTTTGACTATTTTTTTTTTTTTTAAACACTGGGTTTGGTTTTTGATTTTTTTTTTTCCCCCCTAATGTTCAAAAAAGGAGGCTGACCTGGTTACGACACACGAACTTGGACATAACTTTGGAGCAGAGCATGATCCTGATAGTCTGCCAGAATGTGCCCCCACTGAAGACCAGGGAGGAAAATACGTTATGTATCCAATTGCTGTCAGTGGAGATCATGAAAACAACAAGGTATAGTCTCAGAGTTTTGCTTCCACATACACGTTTCTGCTACGGTCAGTGACCCTTTTCATGGAAAATCTGTTTAGTTAATGATTCCTGTAGCTTTAATCTGTCAGCAATGTAATGGATTAGCCATAAGAGGAAAGCATACGTGCATACCCTTGGGTTCTCTACAAGGTAAGCTCATCATTGGATTCTGAGTTTCACTGGAGTTACAGCACATCCAGGTGCTTCTTTAGTTAGCTGTGGCCATGTGCTCCTAAAAACAAGTCATCAACAACAGTCATACAGAACCTTCAGTACCAAACAGCGTTTGGGTGGTCAGTGGTTATTCTTGATGGAGAGAAATGGCCAGACTCCACAGTCATGGCGCTCTCACCAGTCTCAGAAGCTTCCACTGGCAGCGTGGACTTGGCATTGTGCCTGTTGTGCAGATGAGAAACCAGGGTTATGGAGGGAGTGATTAGTCTGCAGCATAGCCTGACTTCTGTGGTTCTCGCCCAGCCCCGCTGCGGAGAGGGAGCGCGGTCTCTCCCGTTCGCTACAGTGGAGCGGTCCTTGCTGGGGATGGTTGCTAGCGCTCCTGGAGCCACGGGAGAGCAGGAGTTGGTTCTGTGACCCTGAGCCAGACTGTGTGTGCGTGTCCCTGCATTATAATGTAGCAATGTCCTTTATGGACCCAGCTGTTACTTTTCTGTCTTAAAATGTTTCCAAGGTATCAAACCAGCAGTACAGAGGGAATAACTGCTTTCTGAGGCACTGGAATTTGGACATGCAAGGAGGCTGAGGTTGTCTTAGATGTCGCTTCTTGTCAGAAAGGCATGCTTCTCAGTGCTGCTCTTTCCCTTTGTTACTCTTTAGATGTTCTCAAGCTGCAGCAAAAAATCCATTCATAGGACCATAGAGATCAAGGCCCAGGAGTGCTTCAAAGAGCGCAACAACAAAGTGTGTGGGAATTCCAGGGTGGATGAAGGCGAGGAATGTGATCCTGGCCTCTTGTACCAACAGGCTGATCCCTGCTGCTCTGCGGACTGTAAACTGAAGGATGGTGCCAAATGCAGGTAAAGAGAATTAAGTTGCAACTTTGCTCAACATGGGAGAGAGCGATGGGCTGGGCTGAAACCTTCTAAAGCCACCTGCAGTGTCCCAGACCTGTTTCCTGGCTTTAAGGTTTTGGCTTCACGTGAGCTGAAGACAAAGGATCTTGGGGAAGGCCGCTGTGTGCGTGCACTGTTTACATACCTTAATTTATACAGGATTCTGTTACTTTTTATGAGGAGTGCCAAGAGCTGCAGGCTTGAAGGCGGTGGTTGTCACATTTGAGAGCAAAATCAGGCATTCAAAAATTAATATTAAAAATTTCCTGTGCAAACATGCTGTGCAAATACAGTCTTTGCTTGTTTTGCAAGGTGGCTTTAAACTGGGGCCACATAAGACCGCTGCAGAATGTGTTTGAGCGGACATCACAGTGATTGCACTAAATTAGTCCTCTTCCTGTTCTTGCTCTTTGGGGTGTTTGTGGCCCTGTTGCACTGCAGCGTCCCATCTGGTTTTTCAGAGTTCAGCTCTGCACCAGTTAACAATAGAGAGCTTGTGCAGCTCCTGTTGCTTAACAAGAAATTCCCTCAACTTTAATGACTGTTTCTACTAAGGGCCTTCTTGCATTAGATGCAGAGCAAAGAAAATAAAGCAAGTTCAGAACAAAGTGCAGGAAATCTTCAGGACAAATAAGAGGAAAAATGCACAGGGATGAAAACAGTGGAAGGCCTTGTCCGAAGTTGCACAGCAAGTGACAAGAGGATTCAGATGCTTTGAATAAATATAAGGAAGCCTGTGTTGTCTCTTAATATGTTGTACTTTCTACATGCTCTTACCTTTGGTAAATGAAGAGTGAGTGGGTGTGTAGAGGGGGGGTCATGGTAGCATAGGGAGGGGAAGGGCTTTGAATCAGTGAGTCAGCCTTCAAGAAGTAGCACTTTTTTGTTCCCTAATCATCCATTTTCTCTGGCTTTGTCATGCTTGTACTTTTTTCTTTTTTTTTTTTCAATTGCTTAATGTTTCTTCCTTTTATTTTGATCTTTCCACAGTGATCGGAACAGTCCGTGCTGTAAAGGCTGCCAGTTTGAAAGTGCACAGAAGAAATGCCAAGAAGCTATAAATGCCACTTGTAAAGGAGAGTCTTTTTGCACTGGTAGGACGTGCTTCTGTCCCCATTACATCAGCTAGCCAAGAGCTTCAGGCTCAGTGTCCCATTCCACCTGCTTGCAAACTTGTGCCCTTTACCCATCTAGTACATGTGATTTTAGAGACCAGTTAGGCATCACAAACCCTGTAATGGGTTTCATTGTAGTTGAGGAGTCACTCAAGGATTTAACACCCAGAAGAACATGAAAAATGGGGTTGTGGGGGTATTTTTATTATTTATTATTTTTATTATTATTATTTTTCCTTCTTTGTTCCTTTCCCTTAAGAGAAAGGTAAACAGTGTGTCACTGGGAAGGGACAAGAATGAGCTGGGTCTTGCCATAGAAAGGGTGGAATTACTGCAACTCTGCTTCACTTCCTCACTTGTTTACTTCCTCCTCATAATCCTTCCTGGAGGCAAGGAGTCAAGTCAGAGCTGCTGTTGCTTTGCTGATGGTGCCTCCAGGGTGTGCTACCTACTGCTTGGTTGCCAGAGTGCCACAGTACCCAAGTTGTTGAAAGCCTTCAGAGCTGCTGCTCCTCTGGGAGGAGCTGGCAGGCAGCCTGCAGATGAAAGCAAAGAACAAGCTATTGGTGTTCCCCCCAGGATGAATCTAGATTTTTCTTTATTGTCATTTTTCTTCTGCACACTTAGGTCCTCTGCCCTTCAGTCTAATACAGTCCTCCCACTCTGTTGACCCCTGTCTGTAGGGAACAGCAGCGAGTGCCCCCCTCCAGGGAATGCTCCAGATGACACAGTCTGCGTGGACATGGGGAAGTGCAAGGATGGGGAATGCGTCCCTTTCTGCGAGAGGGAGAAGAACCTACGGTCGTGCGCATGCAATGGTGGGTGGCATGGGGCTGAACTCAATGTGTGCTTCATCTCTGCTCCTTGGAGAGTGCTAGTTTACCATTACTTTTCTTCAGGGCTAGTGTTTTCTGTTTAGAAGAGGAAAGTGAATGTTGTCCAGTCTTCTGGTGGGTTGGGTTGAAGACATTAAGATGAGACTTATGGTCTGGCACCCCAGTTAAAGGAGAGGGCACTCCACTGCCTTCCCCATCCTCTGCCACAGGTGGACAGGAGGGATCGTAAGGAGATCCCAGCCCACCTCTGGACCAGGCATCCGGCAGAGGAGTAAGTGGCCTCCAGTAAGTGATTGAAGAAAGATTTCAAAGAGCTTAAAGAGTCTAGAGAACACAGGAACCCTGAGTCCAGTCCCTGCTACTGCAAATGGGCCTGTCGTATACTTCTGTCAGTAAGTTTTACTGCTCGCTTGCTCTCCATCTCATCTCTTAACTGTGGTGAAGCAGCTGGAAGTAGGAGGAAAGCCTCACAGGCGAGCAGCGCAAGGAAAGGCTGTGAGCCCTGCCATTGGAGACGGAGGGCATAGCCAAGGGGAAGGGGTACTTAAAGGACCCAAAAGCCCAGTAAATACTGAAGTCTGTCTTACAGATGTCTTTGGAACCTCTTCCTTGGCCTGTTGATTGCTGCAGTGTTGGGGTATCAGCTTGGAGAGCTTGGTCCCACCATGTCCCCATCTCTGTTGCACAGGGCCTGTGATCAAGTTTCAGGCTTGGTCATCAAGGTGCCTGAAATTGGGTGACTCACAAAGTCCTGCCTTCCTCATGGGGAAGCTGGGCAGGAGCATGATCAGCCAGGGAACATGGAGATACGGTTGCAGGTGAGTTTTGGTACTTCCAAGGAATGAGTTCTTTGCTTTGTTACAGAAACAGATAATTCCTGCAAGGTGTGCTGCCGGGACGAGCAGGACAGGTGCACGCCGTACGTCGATGCTAACGACCAGTTCCTGTTCCTGCGCAAGGGGAAGCCTTGCACTGTGGGCTTCTGCGATACAAACGTGAGTTTTCCCAGAGGTCAGATCCCCGCGGTGGAAGCTAAACCGAGGGTGGGCAGAATTGAATTTGGGAGGGGCTGCCTCAGCCCTTCTGCTGGCAGAACTGAAAGACCAGTGTTCTACAGTGTCAAACCAGCACAGCCAGATCTGGGAGCGAGCCTGTGACTTTGATCTCCTGAGAGCTGCAGCCTCCTCAGTGGGTAATGGGAACTGAGGCTTCCACTGCTTAAACCTCTTCAGGAACTTTAGTTTTATGTCCCCTAACATGGAGCGAGGGTGGAGTGGTTTTCAAACATTGAAACTTTGTCTCAGACAGCTATAGAGGTGAAACTGGTTTGCCAAAAAGGAAGGCAATACAAGTGGACCTCTGCTACTGGGTGCTGGTGTAAATCTGTGTTCAGAATGTGTGTCAAGTGCTGCTGTGTCTGCAGCTTTCATTTCCTTACCATCTTTGTATCTCCTTCCCAAGAAGGCAGTAGTTAATATTGTGTATGATTATTTTGTAATTAACCGTTTACTTTTGCAGGGCAAATGTGAGAAGCAAGTACAGGATGTGATTGAACGATTCTGGGATTTCATAGACCAACTCAGCATCAATACTTTTGGTAAGATATGTAAGGGCATTAGCTGGCTGGTTTTATTTGTCTGTGTGCTGGGTTTCTGGGTTTCTGTATATATAAATACATTTTTGCCTAAAGTTTGACAACACTGATCTTGCCTTTTAAAGCTGAAAGGATGGGGCTCATTTTGCTTTTTTTCACTGTTATTTTCTAGGCGTCTTCCAAGCTTGTAAAGCAGATGATAACTTCTTGTCTGAATACCAAGAAGTAGGTCAATTAGAGAAAAGGAAATAACAGACAGCCTTTTTAGAGGTCAGCTAGATTCAGTGTAGTATGAAGTGGGCCTCTCAGTGGGATTTAAATGTCAACAGACTGGGAGAAGAAAACTTCATTTCCCTCTTATGTAAGAAAACCACTGAGCTCACACACCTCAGGCTGTGCGCCTGTACCAACTTGCTGCCCAGCGATTGTCAGTGGGCCTCCTTGGTCTTGATGCCCACTGTTCAATCCAAACAGGTAGACACTTGGTGTAATCTCCCAGCGTCACCCCCCCAGTGTCTCACTCACTCTGTGTTACTGGAACCATACAAACCCCGCTGCGTAATGACTGGGTAACGCGTGCGCTCGTGCTAATGCTGTGCCTGGACAGGGGCATTATCTGGGCTTGGGGCTTTTCATCTTGAGCTCTCAAAAAACTGTTCAGGTAATTGTTAAAGCTGTTCAGCCTGCTCACGCAGAGGCAGTTTGTGTATCTTTGCTGCTCAGATATTTTGTTTGTGGAGGCATGGCTGTAGAATCGGGATTTGGCAACAGCTCGCAGTGTGTCGTGTGTAACTGAGAGGGGCAGCTTGGCTCAGGTGGTGTGCCCTGTGCCAAATCAACCCATATGAAGTGTTACAGCCTGTCAGCATCTCTCATCAGAGGAAAAGAGGAAGAAAAAAGTGTTAGCATATTTGAGACAGTTTTCTAAAACTATTTAATGTCTTTTATCTTTACCTAGTCCTGCAGACTGTGCCTCTCTGAGCAGTTCCGTGGCTTGGCTTGTGTGAGCCCTGGCTGCAGAGTGGGGATGTATGTGTATGTTCATGACACAGTGTTTGGTAGGTAACTAACAGATTTGAACCGATTTCACAGGGAAGTTCCTAGCGGATAATATAGTGGGCTCTGTGCTTGTCTTCTCCTTACTGTTTTGGATTCCTCTCAGCATCCTTGTGCACTGCGTGGTGAGTAAGCTGTCTATGAGGTGACTGCTCTGTTGGACTGAGCTATAAGGGAACACCCTTCGCATAGGAAATGGCAGATGTCTGTGGGAGAAGACGATGGGAAGCTTTTAGGAGACCTCAGGGGGGAATCCAGTATATGTAAGACCTGCTGCTCCTTCAAGTAGGCAGAATTCCTGCGAACCTCTGCTGGGCTCTGGCAGACCTAGTGCTCCCCTGACTGTTCCCCGGAGCTGTTCCATTCTTTCCTAGGTAGATTTTTCTTCCTCTGCTTCCTGAATTCTACCAAGTACAATTTTGGTAATTTCCATCAGAGTCAGTTACCTATAGCCCTGCTAAGAAATGACAGCCACGTGTTGTGGGGAGACCCAGAGCGGGAAGTGGTCTTGGTTGAGCTTGGGTGGGTGGGTATAGAGTGAGAGCTCGTGGCAACCGGGAGTGTGGGCATGTGGTATGATGCTGACGGCAGCGTGGGGTTAGGGCTGAGGGTTGCTGGGCCCACAAGCACTCCTGGGATGGATGGGAAGGCATGGGAGGTAGGAGCCAGGAAAAGAGCCACATACACTGCTCTGTCCCTGCAGGGAAATGGGAAAAGAGACCTTGCAATTGGGAAACTTAACTTTCTTATCTTGTGTTTGTGTTTTGGTTTGATTTTTATTTGTTTGTTTTCCAATAGGACAAGAAATTGGACAAGCAGTACGAAGAGAACACAAAGTCCCTGTTTTGCCCCAGTGTAAGTTGCTGTCTGAATATGAATTGGCAGAAAGGTCTCCAGTGTGTATTAGACACTGAACGAAGGGGTGTGCAAATGATGTATCAAAAAGTGGTTAACAGAGAGACCTGGAGCCCCGTGCCTCACACTGCAGATGGATGAATCAATCTGAGGGGAAGCCGTTTGCTTGAATGAGCCTGTGCGATGGTGTATCGAGCACTGCAGCTTGATGGGGTCTGATGCTTCCTTCCTGTAAGAGCTGTGCCCTGACCTTGTTGACAAAGCAGCTCTCTTGCTGCAGCCGCAGCTCCTAGGCAGGAAGCCGCTCTGCCCCACAGAGCACTGCTTTGCGCAGCGGGCGCCCGTGGACGTGGTCCCCTTGGCACAGGTCATTCGGCAGCTTCAACCGCAGACCGCTCCTTCCCAGCCAAGCGCGAGGCTCAGCGGGGCAAAGCTGCGGAAGGATCTCTGCAAAATGTGGTGCCTTTGCTGCAGAGTGATTGTTCGCAGGAGTCAGCTTCTAGTGGCCAGACGGGCTAAATAAAGCCTTCCAGTTGCTTATGGGAGGGTTGGCCTCAGGGTACAGGGACCTGTCAGTGACACTTCTCACCTTGTAGATACTGAATTGGGAGAGGGGAATAGCAAAAAGTGCTTAGAATTTTTTTTTTTTTTCAGTCACAGTCTAGCACAGGGCACCTTCTGATACAGATTTTCTGTATCCTGCCTAGTGCTTTGACAACCCCACATTCAATTAAGGAATCATTTTGTAACGGGGTGGGGGGAAGCCTTGCAGAGCTTTCTTGTACAACCACTGGGGGAAGCACACTGAAGTCGACGACTGCGGAGGCAGATTGTCTCTGGCACCTACTCTGACATAACTGAAGGTGATCTTAGCTTGAGTGTCCCACAGCTGGTCTTGAACGTGGTAAGAGAAGTCACCTTAGAGCTTTGCACTTGAACTCAGTCAAGAAAATCCCAGAAGCAGGTATGGCAGCAGAGCACAGGTACAGTTTATGGGCTCCTTGCTCCAGCAGTAGTTTAACAAATCTTGTGTCTTGGATCTGCTGAGGATTGAGCAGTTAAGAAATGCGGTCCTGGTAGGAAGTAAACATCTTGTCCTGCCCACTGTTTGCATTTACCAAGGTTTGTGGGGAATTTTTATGCCCAAAATCTCTGTCTGTTTTCCAAGCCGTGGTCAAATAGAAGCAGACATCAATGGGCTTTAGCTAATCTGGGTTGCAGAATTTGTGTGTGATCACAAGGTCCCTCGAGTCTTTGACCCTGTGTTCAGTGCAGCTTCTCACACATAAACATGGGGACCTTTTTGGGTTGGAAGAGTGGAGTAAGCTGCTTTGGACTGTTTCCATGCACTGAGCTCTCAGTGTCATCTGGCTTGACCCTGCATTTTCAGTCTTAGGACTGGCCAAAGCAGTGTTGGGCCCTGGGGGAGGTGGGGCTGACTTGTCAGCTCTGTCCCAGCAAGGCTGTCACCCGTGGTGCTGTGTAAGGAGAAGGAATAAGCAGAAGTAAAAGGGCCTTTCTGCCTTCAGTGCTTAGCGTAGCTGGATTTATTGAGGAAAAACCAATGCAACAAATGACTTCTGTTGGATGTTCCCTTGCTCCTGTGTAAGTATAAATGTACTGGGGAGGAAAGGAACTTAGATTTTGACTGTCAGAGTGCAGTGGGTTCAGTGGCTAGCACAGAGCACCTGCAGTGGCACAAGGGCAGCCAGCACATCTCTGCTGGGAGTGGAAGGGAGGATGCAGTAGCCTTTAAAGTGTTCTAACAGGAGTGCAGGTGCTCCTCAGAAGGTGCCTGTTGCCTGTTCTCTTTGAAAATGGTGCTGAAACTTAGCCTGGTTGCTTTTCCCACTGACGTGGCTGCTTGCGTCTTGCAGAATGTGGAGATGCTCAGCAGCCTGGACTCTGCTTCTGTTCGAATCATCAAGCCCTTCCCTGCAGCGCAGTCAACGAGCCGGCACCAGCCGCTGCAGCCCATCACGGCCGTGCCCGCCGTCGCTGCGGCACCAAAACAGGACCACCAAAGAATGGACACGATTCAGGAGGACCCAAGCACTGACTCTCACATTGACGAGGACGGGTTTGAGAAGGACCCTTTCCCAAACACCAGCTCGGCTGCCAAATCTTTTGAGGACTTGACAGACCATCATGTCATTAGGAGTGAGAAAGCTTCATCCTTTAAACTACAGCGCCAGAACCGGGTGGACAGCAAAGAAACAGAATGCTAGTGTCTC
>JAAGNO010018548.1:0-12941 GCA_033439905.1 Ceryle rudis
CCCCCTGGGAAGCGCCGCGCACCCGCCGCCCGCTCCCGCGCAGCCCTTTGTTGCCGCGCCCGGGGCTGCAAATGGCGCCCGCGTAGGACGCGCTGCAGCCCCAGCCACCATCGGCCGCGGGGGGCTGCGACCGGCGGGCACCGGCCCCGGCGCCCTCGGAGGCTGCGGAGCCCGGGGCCGTCCCCCGCCGCCCCTCGCAGCAAGGCTGACTCCGGGGCCGTTTCCGCCCCAAACCCAACGCCCTGCCCGGCCTGCCGGCGTGCGGAGCCGCCACTCACCGGCTGGGTCCTGCGGGCGGCGGCCGCTGAGCCTCGGGGAGCGGGCGGTGGATGCGGGGTCCCCGGCCCCGCGTCGGGGCTGGCGGTGGCCGAAGGCGACTCCGCGCTGGTCCCGCAGCCCCGAGCCCCGCGAGCCCGAACGTGAGAGAAACAAAAGGTATTTGCTGACGTGGGCGTTGGACAGAGACGCCCGAGGGCTGGGGACACAATTAAAGGGGCAACGCACCGATTGCAGGCGCAGCCCAGCGGCTTCCTCTGCTGCTCGCCCTGCAGCCGGGGCTGCTCGCCTCTTCCCACACCCACAGCCTGCCCGGGAGGGGATGCGGTGCCCTAGATGCTCCCTTCTCACATCTGTATGTGTAGCAGAGGCCTTGGTGACCCAAATCCTTCTTTAACACGCCTGCAGCTTCCTCAAAAGGAGATGAACATCTGTATTTTTCCGGTTCTTAGCTAATTTATTCTGAAAAAAAAAAACCCAAACCCAATACAAAACAAAACAAAACAAAAAAAACCAAAACCAAAACGGTCTGAAATCCCAATACCTGAACCTCTCGCCTTCTCTTGCACGAAGTTTTGGTATCTTTCTCCTCCCGCTTCTTGCCACCAGGGTCTTTTCTGTGCTCTTGACACCCCGGTTATTTCTCATAAATATTTGTTTTCCAGTGGGAGCCATTCTGCCTTAGCCGTGTCCTTTGTGTCCTTCCCTTCCATGAACCTCAGCCATTCCATCTTGAAACAATTTACGTTCCTTTTCCCACTGTAGCAAAATGGGAAAGACATCTGAAGACTCTTTACTCTGATAGAAACATTCTCCCAGTATATCGTATATATTGATTCGTATTCAATTTATATCCATTTATATTGTAAACAATTTTTTTCACCATCTGAATTCCCCCTTTTTTTTTAATAAACGTCCATAGTTTTGTACATTTTGTCTCCTTTCAAATACAGGCCCCACTTTTAAAACCTTTCACGAGACTCGTTCCGCTTGTGCAAGACTCTGCCCTGTACCTGACTGGCTTAAATGAATCATTCTTGCACCCAAACGCCATTGCAATCGACACCGTATTTCACACGATTCTTTCAGTCCTCTGAACGATGGTGATATTTAGCAACTGAAAACATCTCATTCTGATGTATCTACAACGCATGAGCCTCCACCACCCGTTGCCAGCCAATAATCATCCTCTACCTGCAAGTTTATCTTGCTTTTACATCCAAGAACTGATTCCAAAATCAGCTCAGGGGGCCTTTAGCATCTTTGTTCTTCCAGGGTAAAGCCACCCAATCCCAGCACCCAGTTTCTCCCAGCTCCTACCACTAAGAGCACACCCCTGCACGTTGGGTAGTGCGTCAGCTCCGGGGTCACTCTTGTCACACGGCGATGACAGGAATGGATCGGGGAGGGAAAAGTGATAAAAGCCTGGCACAGCTTCTTGCAAACACCCGTCGGGTGAGAGATATCCAGACTGGGGGGGAATGAAGCCAGGGAGATGAATGGACGTGTACGAAACCCCAAGAGGATCAACGGGGATTGGTTGTCCACTGCTTATTCCAGCATCGGAGGATGGCAACAGCAAAGGGAGAGCGGGGAAGAGGACGTGGTTTCTTGCGCAGCGTGTCATTGCACACCATTGACTCGCCGTGGGCTGTGGCCGCGAAACACCGGGGAGCGTTACAGGGCTCTACTGGACACGGGCGTGAGAGAGACTCGAGAGCTACCTCTAGAAATGTCCTCAGAAGTCCCCAGGTCACGGATTGCAGGAGACTGGCAGAGTATTCAGGTAAAAACACTGCTCGTCTAGTCTTCCGCAGAGCAACCGATACTGCCTCAAGTGCCTTGACTTGGGGAATTTTATTTATTGCCAACTCATGTAAACTTCCAACTGCCAGTTCTGGCATTGAGAAATAAAGATAACAAGCAACCGAACAATCGCTTACACTGCTTAATATAAACCAGGACATGTCTTTGCAGTATCAGGTTTTAATACCGCTCAAATTCATACTTCAAGTTGGATTTTGCCTGTCGATTCAACTAAGTAGCACCTCTTTTTATACGACATTCTACATCTCTTTTTTCCCCAGATTCATGCCTGAATTTTATCAGCTGCTGAAAGCTTCATTTTGCCAAGAACTGTTTATAGGTATTTGCTCCATTGGACTTAGCTGAATTTCCAGGTAATTGGTACTTTCACTTGCCTATCAGAGAATGCTCTGCTCGGGAGCTTGTATCACCAGTAATAGGACCTCAAGGGTTCTCCATCTGCTAGGAACAGGTCATAGAATTTAAGCAGTAGGGAAAGAATGCAGTGGTATCTAGAGTGCTAAACCAGAATTTTTAAAGATATTGCAAGTGCTTTACGCTGAGTACTTCAGAAACCTTGCCCGGCTGTCTGCTCGCTGCACCTACCAACAGCCACGGAACAGACGCTGGTTTTGTCGTGCACGGCGACTGGTTTCATCCTGTTCTGCACAATAATACGTCACAAACAGACAGTCGATCTCAGAAACGTATTTAGTTGTTTAGTCCTTTGTTTTGTAATTTCCTAATGTCTATAAACGGAGACGCCGGCGAGGCTTTAACAGCTTCATGCCCTTTCTAGTCTCATCCATGCTACTAATATTCCTCAGTGTGTAGAAAATCTGAATTTCAAGCAAGCCAAAAGGCAAATCGCCTTCAGTTGTTTGGCTGACCTCTTAACCGTGGCCTTCAAGAGAAGAAATGCAAGTTTTATGTGCACGTTAAAGGGCACTGTCAACTTTAGTTGCATCCAAAAATCTTTAATACATCCGAAAACGTTTTAATGATTAAAAAACCCAAACCAACAAAAAAACCCACCACGATAATAAGTTTTGAACGATAATTCCCAGGCATTTCTGAAACTGAAATGTATAAACTTAAAAGATCCCAATAAAATGTGATCAGCTTTCACTGTTTGAATGAAAACAGTGAGAAGAGAGAAGGGGTTATGACACTTGGCATTGATTCGGGATATTCTAAATCAACAGGTAAATACAGGGTTTAAGTATTTGTAACAGCAGGTTTGGGGTTTTTTTAAGTCTGTTTGTGAAATCTCTAATATAAATTAAAATGATCTAGAAAGAATATTTGGGAGTCTGTCCCACCCATCCCACATGTGTTTCCCTGCAGGCGTTTTGACAGCGTTCTCCTCCTTTCCAGGATCAGCGGCTGCTTCCCAGCTGCAGATATTTTTCTTACCCAGCATGAAAAGCTTTAAAAATAGTTTTAAAAGTTTAGATGATTATAAAACTACAAAAGCTGGTAAGCAAAGTCAGCATCAATAATACAAAAGATTAAAAAAAGAAAACCCAAACCAACCCACAACCCAACCCAAAACCTGGACAACTGGGTTTGTTAAGTTCCTTTCCTACCGAGACTCTGATTCTTGCTTGCAAACTGTCACCAGAAATGGATGTATTCGTTTTTGATTCCCAGCAATTAAAATGTGAGCCTCCATCTAGACACTCTCAGGTTTACCCAGTCAGCTTTTGAACGGGAAAAGAAAATAAAATCAAAGCAACCCTCTCAAGAGAGTTTTATTTTCTAGACAATCAAAAAGCTCCAGAATGCTCCAAGATCCACAAATATAGTTAAGTCACTTCTACAAATAAGGTTCAGTTTATAAGAATTTGTCATTTAAACTAGACCAAAGGACTTCAGTTATGAAACTGCCTTACAAAACATCAGTAAATTAAATGACCACATTTGGAAGATTTACAAGGTCTTGCACCGAGAGGTTAAATGTGCTACGAATACCAATGCAGCACATATTCCTTCAGTGAAATACAGTGCAATTGTGTGCAAAATACATTAAAACGTATACGTCTAAACAAAGTCACTTACCTAGAGCTAAGACTTTAAGATACGTAGTCTGCATGGCCTTTAAAAAACTTTGAGAAAGAGATTGTATTGGAAATAACTCTGATAAAAACGTTGGGTTTTGAGTCTCCGTTAAGCACCATGTGAATATTTTTAAAGAGCTACATCATTTTCTCAAAGCTTGTAGAGGCTGGATCTACAATGGAAGATTTCAGGGAAAAAAAAAAAACCCAAAACTAACAAAAAAACCAAAAACAAACATCCAAAAACTAAGTGGAAAGCACAGCAAACAGATTTACATGAACATCTGGTCACAAGAATGTGGATAAACTACATCCCCTTCTAAATACAAAGGCTGAAGGACTCCACTGAAAACAAAGCAGCACAATATGACAGCTCGACAGGAAACATCGATTTTGGTGGTCCCTTTCACCGGGGAACGTGAACGGCTTACCCCCCACCCGCACCCCGCGCTACACAGACCTTAACACAGCTCCATTCTCTAGGCACAAGACGCACAAGAACAATCTCTAAGACCACAGAAAGCAGGTTGAAGTGAAATGGCTGAAGGTCTCCGCAGTCATTCCCGCAGCTCTTGCTAGGCAGAGACTTTCGCAAGAGGTTGGTTTTCCCTGCTCCGGAGTTAACCACCAGCACACACCTCAGCCCTGTGAGAAGCGAAACCTTCTGACAGTTTAATTGTGGTGCACCAGCCAGAACCGTGCTCAGCTGACACTCCACACCTAGTGGCTTCTACCAATATGTACAAGGAGGTGGCATCTTCATGCTAGAATGACCAGAAATTGGGATGTCTGGTCACTAAACATCATTTGGGATCCCTATTTACATTCTAACCCCACTTGCATTAGCGAGTTAGTCTCTCAACAAACGCAAATAATCCCGTGACTCTTTTTCAGCTGTTCTCACATGCAGAAGTCCGTCCTTTATCAGATAATCGGACACCAAAAAAACCCCAACTTCCGATGTTGGATGGACTCAACGAAAATAGAGTAGTAGTCCAAAAGACTTGCCCTGCTAGGCTGGAGGTGGCATTTTCCAATGTGCCAGCAAGATTTGCGAGCCCACGCTTTGCTCAGATTTTCAGAAGCGCTAAGGACCCAAAACCACAGCAGGATTTTCAGAGGAGCTCAGCTCCAAATCTGGAATCTACTTGGAGTTCTGTCTTTGATGGTCTTAATTTAGATGACTAAACCAGGGGCTATAAAGCCCTGAGTTTTTCAAAGATCTTGTCCCGGTGAGAATTTTCTACGATGATGTGTCATCATGATACTGTTCAGACACTGCAAACTCAGATTCACAGATGACCTGGAAGAGGGATGGCTAAAAGTTTTTGCAACTTAAGTTACACTAGAATGCGATGCCAGTAGCTTCTTGCAAAGGTGGGACTTAAGAACAGACCAGAGAGACATTTAAAAGCAAGTCTCTTTACCTTCTGCTGTTTTCACGAATCACTGGTAAAGCGACTTGTTTAAAAAGCAGCTTTTCTTCTTTCCTCATTCAACCTGATCTGGCAATGAATTCTTAATTCTGCACTTTTGACATCAGAATCACCTCTCAGAAGTAAACCGTTAATCACTGTAGGACTAGTTTCACTGTGGGATGAAGCACATAAAGAAGCTGACTAGATCTTTTTTCAGCATGTAAAAATAAAAGCACAAGGTATGGAAAAAAAAAAATAATTAAAAATTAACTGGTTAAATCAGAGGGCTCCTTGTTTCTGAGGTTCCACCCAATGTTTGCCAGGTGTAAAGTCCATACACCAAAAGAACCTCAAGAAGAACTGTCCTGTTCAGTAGAACTGCTCGTTCCTTGGCAGCCACATCTGTCTACAGGCTTCTGATTTAGCACCTACTCCAGCTAGAAAGACTTAGGCAATTTGCCTTCTCATGGAACACCTATGAACAACATGGTAAAGAAGCATTAACAGTCGTATTTCACAGTATAGTTCAGGTTTGTCTCTTCGTCAGGCAACAGCAGGTTACCATAAGCAACAGGCGTTCTCTTGGTGGTACCTTTTCTTCCCAGTGTGATTTTTGACAGCTTATATCGACTCGTTACTGGAAAGGTAAAAAAAAGAAAATCTTACCTCCTTTGAGGTGAGATTTTTACCTGTCCCAGCAAAGAAACACGAGGTCCACGTTGATATTTAAGAAAAAAACCCCAACAAACAGTACGTGGATAAATTCACACAACAAACCCTGGAGGGATCACCAAACACACACACACAAAATACAGTAAAAGAGAAAGAAAAGGACTTGCATACAAAGAGGCTAGTAAAATATTCTGAGATTTCCTACCCAAATGCTTCAAAAAGAATATTCAGAGGTGTTTTATATGAATAGCTCAGATAATTCTATTTAACTGCTCCTCAGCTACCTCGGCTGTGGATCTGGCTGTTTAACCTACCAGAATCCCAGTTCCCAGGTAACCTGACTGACAGTCTTTAACTTCAACTGTAAAAAGCTGAAGAAAATTGGGCAGTTCACTGAAGTCTACGCTGAGAGACCAGACAGCACAATACATGCTTGATATTTCTTAAGCCAAGGCTGCTAATGTCTAAGTCACATTAAAGACCTATCTGCAGATCTGTAGTCCGAGTTCTTGAGAGAGGAAGATGCAGTATGAACAATTCAGAACGAGAAGCTTGTTCTCTAAATACCTGCAATTAAGGACACGTGAAATACATTTATTCTTACTGTCCATGCTTTCAGCAGCAGCATATTTTTGTTACGCTGGTTTGTGCCCTGGTTTCCAGGTCAAATCCAGTCTACGCAATCACTTAAGGTTTACAGTTTAGACAGTACTGTCCTAATACAGAAGGATCACAGCGTAGTTCAGGAAAGTCCCAAGGTACTGGATGAAAACTACCTTTCTTTTAATGTAATCAGAGAGGAGATGGCGCCCCTTTCTGATCAGGGATTAAGG
Source organism: Ceryle rudis (assembly GCA_033439905.1). Classification (NCBI taxonomy): domain Eukaryota; kingdom Metazoa; phylum Chordata; class Aves; order Coraciiformes; family Cerylidae; genus Ceryle; species Ceryle rudis. The sequence goes on from JAAGNO010018548.1 coordinate 7,066, forward strand.
ACCGTGTCAGCATTATTTGAAGAAACCTGTTATCAGAACAACACAGAGATGTCCCACCTGCCAAAGGTCAAAACTAGGAGGCAGAGACACCACTGGAAATTGCTCAAGTACAACCTCTGTGAAGCCCAGACAGAAGATTCTTCACAGATTCCTGGTGCGCAGCACTGAAAACTTAAAAGTATTAAAAATTCCAATTCTCCCCACTCTTCTGTTAAAAACCAGAATAATAAAAACCAGCACAGCCTCGCTAATCAGGCAAATGTGCAGTTTTCTGCAGCAGACTGACCACTGTCAGGGAGACACTTTAAATCCTCCCACTCTCCTCTCACTGCTACATAAGTGTTTCTCGGTCCGATAAGCTCCTGTGGATTTCCTGCTTGTCATCACCATCGGCATCGTCGTCATCAGCCGGATCATTTTCCTCTCCAGACTCCACGTATATGGGCCAATCGTTGTCGGCATCGCCCTTCTCCTGGCCTTCCGATGAAGGCTCCATGAGGCTGAGGTTAATGGGCATCGAGTCCTCGTGGGTGGTGGTCACGCAGGTGCAGCTGTCACACAAGCCAAAGCGTCGTAAGCCTTGAGACAAGCTACTGGTGAATGTTCTCCTGCAGCCTTTACAGATAATTGGCTTGTTTGAGCGATGCACCTGAAGTGAAAAATAAAACACTAAGGTTAAAAAAAAGGCAATTTTGCCTTCTTGCTTTAACTCTTTCTGAGGTGCTGGTTTGCAAGTGAACCTAGAACAGAGAAACATCTGCGCTTAGGCTAAATGGCGGATGATCCCATCGCATTCCAGTGACAAAGATTTGGGGTTACATAAATACTAAATGAACCAAATATCAGTGGCTCAAACTTTTCTAATAAGTTTAGCTCGTGGCAGCCATCATTTTGTCCAATGTATTTTGGGAAACGCAATCGGGGAACACCAAAAACTTTTTAAGATAGATATAATCTGTCCAACTCACACTTAACGCGTGGCTCCGAAGGTGCTCCTGCCGGGTGAACCGTTTCCCACACGTCTCACAGGGGTAGGGCCTCTCACCCGTGTGAGACCGAATGTGCCGCTTCAGGATGCCTTTCTGCTTCGCCGTGTAGGGACAGAACGGGCATTTGTGAAGCTTGATTGGCACGACTAACACATCACCTTGGGGGAAGAAAAGAACACGATGCATTAAAATAAGCAGCTCACCAGCCGTAGCTACCGTAGCTACCTCAGCTTTTTACCCTCCTCGCTGCAAATGGGAATCGAGATCACTGCACCTTCCCCTCTGCATTTGGCTTACCTGGAATTCCTGTCGCTTGTGCAATTGCAGGTGACACTCGTGCTGCTGGAGGTGATCAAGTCCTTTGAAACCTCAGCCTGCCTACACTTACACGGCTGATACTCTAAGGGAACTGGCTTGCAACAGAAAAACAAATTAATTTTATTTTAAGAAGCCATTTAATTAAGTGCCAAAAATTTGCTTTCAGCGCGGCAGGGTCTCCAGGCTAGCTCAGCCATAGAAAGCCTCCTACTTTCTTTTAAGATCCCATTAGCATTAAACAGCATTAGAAACTAAAATCTTTAACACGAATGACAGGTAGAAGCAGCGCAACGTTTCCTAGGGGCTTTTACAAAGCGCGTGAATTTAGACGTGGAGAAATCAAAACTACAACTGCTTGTTTCTGCTGCCATCCCCTCGAGCCTTCCGGTTGGAAATAAGGTGAAGGACTCCGGTACATTTGCTGATGATATTTCACTTTTCCTACAATCACACTATAGGCACACAAGCAATGGTCAGGTGTAAAGTCAGATGCAAGAAGAGAGAATTAAATTTGAAGACCGCGTTTTACACAAACGCGGGCGTCACCAAGTTCTTCGGTGTCAGCCCAGATACGAGATTCTTTTCCAGCACAAAGGTTGAGATGTAATACTAAAAGATTAGGGTTCCCCGTTTCAGGCACTGACTCAGGGAAGTGTTTGCATAGCAAGCCTTGAGCTCTTTCAGTCACACCAAAGTAGGTGGGGCTGTAGAACGTTCCTTGGACTAAGGGTTGCCCACCGCAGTCGCAAAAAAGGAACGTCTGCAATTAACGTGTGAAATTCATCTCACCCTATTTTGGACCTTCCCATGGTATTGCTGATCCCTGCTGGGCATTTAGAGCTCTATTTAATAAAAAAAAAAAAAAAAAGGAAAAAGAAAAAAAGTTCTTACACCTGCCCTGCTTCCAGGCATGCCAGAGGTGCCCATTTAGCCTCCACCGGGGGCAAAGGGGACCAGGATGACGGGAACAGCTGTGGACACTGGAAAGTAAATGGCATCGATCTCGTCTGTCGGCCTGAACACGCGAGAGAGCTGTTCTTTTATCAGGATTTTGTATTTCTCATGCCTGCTGGCTTGGGAGAAGCACTCAGATAGCAGGACCCCTAGAAACAGAGCCAGAGATATTTCCATTCTGCTAAACACTTACCCCTGCCCAGCTTTAGCAGAGAAAGACGCCTAAGGAAACATCGGGGGGCTTTTCCCCACTCCGATTTAAATCACATCTCCCATTAACATTCCTAGTAAGCTGCCGGAACACCTGATGCTCTCTATCAAATTCCAGCAGCACTTCCCTCTCAATGAGTCACTAACAGCCTGGAGAGTTGAAGAGAGGAAAAAGATAAGCCGAGTTTGTGCGTCAGATGCTCTTGCCTTGCTACATGTCAAAACCTACAGGTGGGATCTGGTGACAGGACTCTGTTCTGGGAATTTCACTTTTTTTGGTGACTGTAAGACAGGATTTGGGATTTTTATCCGATTCCTTATTTCAGTGAGAGATAATAATGGCTTTATTGGCTTTAAGATGACACACAGGCATGCTTGAGCTGGAAGTGGAATGAATGTAAGCTTGCTATCTACAGTAGAGTACCCAAGAACAAATGTCCTCTCTTGCCCACACCATTATTCCACTCCTCACATCCTGAACAGTGATGGCACTTGCAGCGTTTGTCAGAGCCGCCTCCTGGCTCCGTAAGGCAGCTCGGAGGAGGCCAGCTGGGCACCAGCATCACCGTCCGCAGACAGAATGCCCAAATCCATTGTCCACTTCAGGAGAAATGCACATGGATGTGACCTTCATCTTCTGCAGGTCCCTGAGCCTGCTGCTAGGAGATATTGCTGCCAGGGTGAGACATCCCAACAGCTCTGGGCTTGGGAGAGCAGCAGAACCTCAGGAGACCAGCAGCTGGGAAGCAAATCTGCCTCTAGAGGTAAAAGTTAAGTCTTGTCTTTATGCAACACCACAGAGTTCAAAGCTTTCAGTGCTCTTACAGAATTTCTAGGTGTCGCTCAGTATTAAACTGAGCTGATTTCTGCTCTTTTGAAGTACAAAGTGACAGCAAACAGACCATCATCCAGCCACCAATGTGCTGGCAGGAGCTCCGGTGGAATAAGCTGCTTCTGCCCCGTCAGGTTCTACAGCAGATCCCTCTTGTGGCAGCTCGACTTACCTTTCCAACTGCTCTTTGTAGCACTAACAGAACGGGAGAAAGATTCCTTTTAAAAATTCACCTGCCATTCAGCAGGGTCCCAAATGAGATTGTTTATTAAAGCAGCATCACCAGCACCACGCTCCAGGGTCTGTTTCAGAGAGACTGCAAAAGCTGTTAGAAATACTTACCTCCCAAATGCTGCACTGAATAAATGAGTACAGCTTTCTTTTCGAGTCCAGAACAATAGTTTATTTTGCTATGGTATCATATTCATCAATATATTCCTGAACAAGTACGAGAGTAACAAAGGAAGTCGCACAGCTTAGGGGTTTTCTCCTCAGTTATACAGACTACACCCTCCCGGAGTCCTCTCACCTGTGTCCTCACCATACCAGTCGCTGTGAATGTCCATCATGGAACTCATGGCTACCCCTGCGTCCTCTGGCCTACCCTCAAAGCCCCGGACAAAGTGATGAACCACATCATCCTTTCTCTGAGCTGAGCTGTTGCGCAGCAGGGCTTCTAGGAACTGTTTCATGTGATAGTTATTGCAGGCCAGGTCCATCGCCTGCCCGCCGTGCAGCCCTTCTTCCATCTGCTCGAGGGACAAGGGAGGCGGGTACTGCGGCAGCCGGTCACCCACTTCCACCTCTACTTCATCCGAGTCAAACTCTACTTTGGGTTCCACCCCTTTGGGCAGCGAAGAATTAACGTCGTCCGGAGAGTCGCTGCTTACGGGGTCTCTGACCACGAGCTCCAGGGGATGGCAGCTGCTGCATTCCCCGCAGGGAGGGTCTCTCTGGCAATCCGAAATCCTTTCCTTTTCCTGCAGGGAAGAGACGGAGGCCGAGCACTGGCTCTTGGAGCCGTACGAGGTGCCCTCCCTCGCAGAGCTGGCGCTCCCGCTATCGGCCTGATAGAAAGCGGCTTCTCTCTCGATTTTCCTGCAAATATCTAACGATGACCTTATGTACGTTTTGCAGAAGTTGACCACGTCGGTCATCTGCAAATAACTGGCCGCAGACATCACCTCGATCACGTTTTCCCCACAAAGATCAAGCTTCCCGGAATAAAGGAAATCGAGGATGATGGAGAAGGCCTCCGAGGTGACAATGTCCAGGGAGGCGGTGCTGTGGCGTCCGCTGTCTTGGATGTAGTGAATCAGGAGGGCTCGGAAATAGCCGCTGTTGGCGAACAGAATGTTTTTGTGCGCTTTGAAGATCCTGCCCTCCACGATGATGCTGCAGTCGCAGAAAAAGTCCCTCTTGCGCTGCTCGTTGAGCTCTCCCAGCAGCTTCGTGTAGTACGACTGCATCTCCATCGCTCCCGCCGCCGCCTCTGCTCGCTGCCGGGGGTCAACGAGAAAGCACCGTCAGCGGGGGAACGACCCCCCCCAACCCCGCCCGCCTCTCCCCAGAGCCCCCGCCCACTTGTGGGGCCGGGAACCGGAGGAACCGGGAGCGGCCGCGCCGCCTCCCCACAGACCCGACCCCCGCCCAGCCCTTCCCCGCCCCCCGGGGGTTTCCCCTTCTCGATACCGGCCGCCCACAACCTCCAACCCCCCCCCCCGGGCCGGAGCCCCAGCTGCCCATTCCCCCCCCCAGCCAGCACAGAACCCCCCCGCCCCATCCGCCCGTCCCGCGCCAGGCTCGGTGCCGGCAACGGGCGAGAGCCGACGGCCACCGAGGGCCATCCTTGGCCGGCGCCCCAGCCACCGGCCGCGTGGGACCAGCGGCGCCGCCCCGAAACGGAGCCGCTTACCAAGTGGTGAGGGCAGAATTTCTTCAGGACGCCGTTGTTCTCGTTCTCGTCTATTTTCCGCTGGTCGTAAATCCTGGGGGGGGGGCGGGGGAGGGCGGTGGGTGTTGGGCACCCACTCGAGACACGGTGGGTGCCGAGCCCACGGGCACAGGGTGGGAGCGGCAGCTCTGGAACTGGGCCCTGCGCTGACGCCCTCCCCCGGAGAGCCGCCAGCGGCCGGGACCGGCAGAAGCCTCGGCCAAAGCACCTGAACGTCACCTCTCGGCTCAGCATCACCCCTCTGGCACAGGATGACGCCAGACGCGCGCTCGGGCTCTGCCAGCCCAGAGGCTGCCCTGCCAGGGGGACGTTCTAGGTCGTGAGGGGCAAGGGGCCTGGCCCTTATTGCAGCGGGGGGACAGTCGCTGTGTCCACCATCCCTGCTCGCAACTGCCCTGTGATGGCAGCTCTTTCAGATGCAGGATGGTTACACCCCTACGTTCACCGGAGAAGAACCTGGACACTGCTGGGAGCAGAGGAATCCATTTGCCAAAAGCAATCTCCAAAGCCCTCACCCCATCCCATCATACCTGAGGAGGATCTCAGCTCTCCCCTCCCAGCCTCAGACGCAGAGGGCTCATTGCAGCTGCCTCTACACAGCCCCCAGCAGCATTCCCAC
>JAAGNO010018549.1:0-19769 GCA_033439905.1 Ceryle rudis
GGTGGGGGGGAGGACAGGCCGCAACGCCGCGTCCCGCCGGGGCGGCGGGGTGAAGTCCCCGGGGGGGGGCGCAGCCGAGCGCGGGGCTTCCTGAGCGACGGGCCCGGGGCAGACGAAGCGCCCGTGGTGGGGCGGGGGGGGGGAACGGACGGACGGAGGGAGGACGACTCTGCTGCCGTCTGTTTTGATGGCGAGTTAGAAACGGCCCTGGGTGAGCCGTGCTGGCTCGGGCCGTTTCGCTTCGTCTCTGGGGTTTACGGCCGCTCTTTCCGGCAGCCCCCGGGCGGGAGGGGGCGGTCGGCGCCGAGCAGTGACACGTGTGCTGCCCACAGCCGAGCCCCAGCTTCCCCAGCCCGCTGCCAGCCCCTCTCGGCCGGCCTGTGCGGGGCCAGGGCAAACGGAGGCTGGGAAACTTGTCAGGTTTTACTCGTTATCTCTTCGCAGGAAAACAGCGCCTGGCGTGAGCGTGAGGTGGCTTTTTCCGCCTTGAAAAGTTCTATCTGTGTGTCCGGTGTGGTTTATGCCCTGTTGGCCTAAGGTCTTGCCGTGGTTTAACTTCAATGGCTGTAGCAGGACTGGATCGGAAGAGCCGTGTTCACACCTGGCATTTCAAAGACGCGTTTAAGGCTTTGAATTGAATTCAGTTTAGTAATGAGGCGCTTTGGAACGATTTTAGAGCAGTTTGTGGGTGTCTGCACAAGTTAGGAGTTTTTAAACGGCTTTAGAAGAGCAGTCGATATTTAAATCCTTGTAAGTAATGGTAGAATCGTTTAAGAGCATTGCTTAAGAATCTTTTTATATTAACATGACCAGGTAAGTCAGCCTTCTTTTCCCCGCCTCCGAGGTCTGAGTGACACAAGTGTTAGTAATGTTGATAATACTCTGAAAGGTTGCAAGTGACTGAGTGAGGTATTGAAACAGCAAAGGGGCGGAATGGAGATGAGGAAACCGCTGAGATAATTGAAGAGGCACGAAATCTGCGTTTACTGCAGAGTTCACTTTGCTCCTATAAAAATGTTAGGCAGTTATGAAGAATGCTTATGCAAATGTTACTTCGTGAACGCATATGGCTGGTATTTTGGCGAAAGGTTCCCCGTGCTTGTCTGTTTGGTGACCAGTATTTTAAACTTACGGTCCCTGACTCAGGAAGGAAACAGGTGTAGAGCAGCGATAGGAAGAAATAAAATCACCAGGTTTAACAAGAGCAGTATTTCCTCTTGCGTTCGTTCTGATTCCTTCTAGAGAAGAGTACCTTAAGAAGAACTTCTTGAAGTTTTGTATTTAGAACAGAAAAGGTTCAGGTGATAATTCCATTTTTTCTTTCTTTTCCTCTTTTTTTTTTTTTCCTTTTTTTTTTACAGCTATTTGTAGGGAACTGCAGCCTTTGCATTTTATATTCATCTGGTTTGTAGTCTTAATCCTATATAACACACAAGTTTCCATTGTGGGACTTAAAGCAAAAATATGCAGGCAACAGATGGCATTTAAAATAGCTCCAAATCCTGTTTTTTCTTCGGATGTTTCAGAAATAAGAGTAGAATGCAGCTGTGATAGATGACAAATCAAGTGGAAGTGCACACTTTTGAGTTGTCAGGAAAAAGACTTTAGTTTGAGAATGTTTTGCGGCGTACGGTCACTTTGCCTCACAGATGCGATTGCTTTGTGTGTGGTATTACCGCCTCTAGAAATTCCTGCTTTAAATTAGGAAACTAAGTCACTACAGAAAAATAATCTTCACTAGCATTTCATGAAATGTAAAATGGGATACTGTTTTTAATACAGAAAAATAACTGTGGTTGGATACGTGAGTTTCTTCAGGAGCGCGGAGTGTCGGATAACATGATGGTCTGTACTAAGTGAACAAAAACTGTTGACTCAAGAGTTAAAAGTTTGCGCTTTTTTTTAAGAAAATTTCAGTGTTACAAGATGTTTGAAGTTAGTTGTGTAGCTGCTGAATTGAGTTCGTTGGGAGGTGCACTTCAGGGCATGCTTTATTCATTTGTCTGCACGCACAGATCGGAAAAGGGCTGACTGTTCAGTGGAGCTAAACCATAAAGCACCTCTCTTCAGTGAAGTGCTGGCTGCTCTTGCATGGATGCAGATTTTTCTTAGAGCTTTGTAAAAAACACAGCCATGGGATGACTGCTGCTGTAACTTAGGCAGAGGTCTGAATTTTGCAGTTGGTGAGGCAGTGTGCGTCGCAGGAAGTTTGTTTGGGATTTTAAAGTTTTACATTAGTTGTCTGGAGGGTTGTTTTTTTTTTCTGTGGAGAGAGGAGCGGTTTAGATTTTGTTCTGCTAACGCAGCAATGTGAGTAGACATTTTACTGTCACTTACATAGTGACCAGGATACCAGCTAAATGGTATGTAGCTTTTGTTTCGGGAAGAGTAATTGAAGTGCGTGTTCTCTTTGCTTGTCAGATTTGATGAAAAGCAGTGAAGTTGGCAGAAACGTGGTCCTGCTTGGAATACTTCATGAATGCCAGGATGTTGTTTAACTTGTGTTCTGTAAGTTACTACGTTCCTGTGAAAATCTGCCAAACTTTAATGAGTTACTGCATGGTCAGAAGATAAATTTACATTTTGGGGAGTGGATTTAGGTAGAGATTGATAGTAGCTAAGTATATATGTGCGTGTATATATATACACATACATATATGTATGTGCAAACACAGTGCAGTCCTAAAAATTCTAGGTTGGACTAGGCCATTAGCATGGCAGTAGGTGGGAAGGGAAGCATATTGGTTAAATTAATCATACATAGTAGCTATCGGGCTGTATCACTCCAAACTGGTATTTCTTGTATAAAGTGTGCTTAACTATTTCAGTTCCTGCTTTCTCTAGCTGGCCTTCAAGTGTCAGGGCAAGGATTTTAACACTTTATGGTTCTTAGACTTTTCTGTAATTAAACAGCAGAAAGATTTTGCAAAACGTCCGTGTATGCAGTTCTGTAAAATGACTAATCTGAAATGGTTACACTTCCAAAGTCTGACTTAACAAAAAAACTCTTTTGAACCAGTGCATCCAGGCATAACTGAGGTTTTCTGTAATAAATTATACTCAGAAACAGACATTTTGCAGTGTGTGACCTTGAGCCTCAGGGAGAGTTGTACACCAGAGGGTTCACCAGCAGCTACTGAAGTTCTAGGATTTAGAGTCATTCTAGCAAAAAATGCCATTGTCTGCTTTTCTTCCCCCCCCCCCCCCCGCCCCTTTTTTTTTTCTTTTCTGCTTGAATTTCATGATCACTTTCAGTGCTTTCACAGTCTTATCCTCCACCCTGTAAGGAGCATCGTAGCTTCATGGTGTGATGTTGGTAGCCTTTATTAAGGAGAGGGTGGGAGATGTATATAATGTTGCATAAGTGCACATCCCTGATTTTAGGAATCCCCTTTTTCCAATACAGGAAGAAATGAATTATTTAAAATTAATTTCCCTCAGAGAAGTTTTATTTTCAGTGTCTGTTCTGGGTTCAAGTAGGTAGTAAAGTGTCATGGTGCTATGGCCAGGAATGACAGGCGGTGAGGGCAGAGGTTTAGTGTGGCAGGGGCTGCTCTCCTGGGTGTTGGTGTGACCCTCATCGTACAGTTGCAACATACAGAGCATGTAGCAGTGATTGTCACTCTCTTGGAATTTTGTCATCTTCAGTTTGTGAAGAACAATTAACTTGTAAATAAAGGATGGAGTCTGACATGGAGGTGTGATACTATCCTGGGCACAGAAATTATTGGTATTCGCAAAGTTGCTGATGAAGTTATATGGTAAAGATTACGACAGGTCTCCAGTCTTCCAGCAGTAGGGAGAGTTTTGCCATTGTGTACCGATGCGTCATCCATCATCAAGGGATTAATCAGGATTCACATGAGGTGGTCTGAAAAGACCTTTGATGCTAATCTTAGAAGACTCAGCAAGGGAACTCTCTCACCCTGAAAATGTTGAATGTGTTACAGTCTTGCGTGTTAGTTTGGGAAAAACTGTCCTCCTTCTGTTTTGAACTCTAGTTAGAGAAACAGGTTAGTGACAACCTTAACGTCTTCAGGTTAGCTGGGCCTTACAGAATTCATCCTACAGTATGTAGGGAACTGAGAGCCTGAGGAGGTGGAAAAAGTTCCAGAATACTGAAAAGGGTTGAGGAACGCTTCCCCTTGTAACACCTTGAAAAAGGCAGGACTTCGGTGTGTTCAAGGGAAGAATGTTCACATCAAGGAGTCTGCCCTGGGTTGCATACTGTTCAGAGTTTTTGTTTCTCTACACGGAAATAATTCTAGTGAACGCACAGATGGTATGAGCTTGACAAACTCGAGAAACGGTCTGACATCAGTAGCAGTGATTTCAGCGATTTTGGTGTAGATGGGCTCAAATTACTGTGTTGAGGAATGCTGCCTTACGCAGACAAGTAACAGGCAGCACTTCTGTGGGAGAGTATCTAGGGGTTGCAGTGGTTCCTAAATTAGCATGAGTCAGCAGCATCGCTGTCATGAAAATTCACTTGTCCTGCTGGAACATATAAAAAAGCATTGCAAATAAGGTGATGAAGCAGCTTTTCCATTCTGAAGAGTGGTAGGTCTTCAGCTAGAAGTATCTCGTTCAGTTTGTGATACTGTCATGCTTTGGGACAGTTACGGCTGGGTAACAAGATCTGTAAAGATGGTAACAGTCTCTGAAAGAGAGAACCCATGAGTGAGGACTGGGGAGGGGGAGTGTGATTGTTTAGAATGGTTTTATACAACTTGTTTCATCAGACATCAGCAAGTGATCTATAAAGCAGCTTTAAAAAGTTACCTGCAGGTTTAACCAGGAGCAGCTCTGTCATCCTGTCACTGCCTGCAAGCTGTCACGCTTGGTAGGTGGGTCACATCAGCTTTTCCCACAGTTGCGCTTTGAACTTAAAAGCTTGTAGCTTCAACAGTAAAATTGGAAAGGGGGGGTTGGGTTTTTTTGTTATTTGTTTCTTGTGTTTTTGTTGGGTTGTTTTCTTTTTTTTAACACAATTGTCTTTGATCCCAGAATATGTTATTGCATCCTTTTTCTTCTGCCAAAGAGTGCTGAGATACAGGGTGGTCTGTGGGACTTCCCCCTGACACCACCACCCCCCACCCCCCCAAAAAAAAAAAAAAACACAACCTAAAAAACCTTATCACCTACTAAGATTGCCTTTCAGTCAGCAAACACTGAAGTACTGATCTGGAGAAAAGATGTCTTAAGAGGTATCTGCAAAGAGAGGTTAGTCAGCTTGCCATATCCATCATGAATAAAACAAGTAGTTATGGGTTGAAGTTGCAGCAGGATATATTTAGGTTAGGCATTAGGTGCAGGGACGAGCTTTCAAGCCATAAGAATAACCAAAACAGATTGTAGAGATATGCTGGAGAATGCTGGTATGCTAATCTGTTTTGATTTACAGCTCCCAATAAAATATTCCAGTGGAGGTATGAATAGCTGCATAATGAATTCCAGTCTGCTGATAACAAACTCGTTTTTCTGATACCTTTTGAGACATTTGAGGATTAATTTTTGGACTTCTGCAGCCTGAAGATCACTGTACCAATTGTTAGAGAGGGGCTTTGCTTAGTTTATTTTCAAAGACATCTGACGAGGGAGGGTAGAGCTCAAGTCTTTCATATCTAAGGAGAAGGGGATGAACTATGTAACCTCTGAAGATTATTCTTTTTTTTTTTTTTTTTCCCCCCAGATGTTTTCCTAGCATTCCCTAGTTTATTGTGGAACACTAGGCTACAAGAATGACATTGTTTTAACTCCTGGCCTGCACGGTGTACCTGAAAAATAACAGCACAATAATTCTCTGCAGGATGTAAAGCCGAAGCTCAAACCAGCTGGACAGCACCTTGTCCATAACTCCTTGCTTTATTTTATCTCTAAGAGTTTCACAGACTAGATCACAGAGAGAGCAAAACACTGTGAACATCCAAAGGGGATATGATCTATCTGCCAGCTACAGCACATCACCAGATCTCACGATTAGGGATCACTTATTCTTCATTATTTTTTTTCAAGCCAAGACCAAACAAATGGAATATTTATTATTTGTGCAATTCATTGTATATGTCTAGGACTTGTTTTAAACTAAATTGTCCTCGGTGACTTTTCTGCACTGATATTTGATAATGCTTTCTTAATTAGCAAAGTGCTGAAAACTGTTAAGCCAGTGGAAGGAAAAACACAGCAGACAGTGTAAACTTTACAAACTGCCAGGCAGGTGTTGTACACATGCTGAAAAGTGCTGACTGAACATGTCTTTGTCATGTCCTAGTCACAGACAAATAAATGTGGAGTTGGTTCTTATTGTTCTGGTCTTAAGGTAAAATGGTTTGGAAACAATCCAAGTGGAGGGAGGGATGGAGAGGGTGTGATTAGTCCCCCAGTCTTGGCCTGTTGTCTTGGGTGGGAAGTACCTAAAACTGGAATGTACCACCCTTCCCAGTGTGTAGGACTGGTATTGTAGGGCTGGGGTAATGGTGTTGAGGGGAAGAATTACTTTAATACTGTTTAGGAGAATGGTCTCTTATTTCTGAACGTGCTTCTTTGTTTGTTTTGTTGACTCTTTGCAAGTGACATGCCTTCAGCTCTCCTATCCTTCATCTGGAATGCAGATCTGTACTTCCCTGTACTTGATTTATAGTCTCTCTTGCCTTGACACAAATATTTGATAACGAGTCTGGTTGCATTTGATGCTCTTTTCCAAAGGAAATATGTTTTTCTCATCTCCAAACAGAATACATTTAAATGTAAATGTGCTATAGTAGTGATGGTAACCCTGGTAGAATACTGGATTATAAAATACTCTTAGAGGGAAACACTCATCCTTTTTTTTTGTGTGTGTTTTGTTGTTTTTTTGTTGTTGTTGGGGTTGGTTGGTTTGTTTTTAAAGTACTGCAGAACTGCTTGCTTCACTTCTGCTTGGGCCCTGTCTACATCTCTGGAAGACAGGTAGGCAGAGGTATGTAGTATGCATCAGGGACAAGCCAGTAATTACATATTTGCAATTCTTTCCTTATGATGGGGAACATTATCCTGAGCAGCAGAAGTGACTTTGCTCCTGAAGGCTTTGGGCAGACCATACAGGAAGGCTCTTCGCTGCTGCTTCCCTCATTCTGCCGTGAGGTTTTGGGGAGGATGGTGGTACAGCAGCCACAGGAAGATGGTGTGCTTTATAAGGTCCAGGGCAGAACAGAGCCTTGTCTCGATTTCAGATACTTTCAAAAGGTCTGTACTTTCAAAGTGCACTAAAAAATAGATGTTTGATTTTGTTCCCTTCAAGAGCTAAAAAGACCTTTGGATTTGATTAAAATTAGCAGAATATCTTCTCCAGATTTAAAAAATACATTATTTAATAAAATGCTAAAGCTGGTTGAAAGTTCAGGACGTTGTTCACATTAAAGCCTAATACTATGTAAAATACTGTTTCTTTGTTTTGTATCAGTAGTGTCAATAGACACACTCGTTTAGTAGAGGTGTATACAATCCCTGAAACCTTCCGTCCTGCAGGAGGGCCGTGCAGTGAGCAGGTTTTAATATTTCATGTAAATGCTGCAGTTCTCTAGCATAAACAGTACGGAAGACTGTTAAACTGAAACTGGGGGGAAGTGGAATCTTAAGTGGCACAGGAGAGAGGCGAAAGGGATGACAGTATTGCCAGTGGTGATAGAGTATAAACCAACCAGGAATAATTGTTGGTAGGCATAATGTCTGGGAAGTCTTGTGCTGTCCTCATTCTGTGCTTACAGGGAGTCGAGCCTTTTAGATTTTACATATGTAAAATGGTCCTGTCTTGGTTCTCAGAGTAAACACCTCAAAACCCACCGGAACAGTTCAGTTGCCACGAATCATACTTGCTGCCTGAGGGTCAGAGCGTGATCGCCTTACACCGGCTTCTGTACAGGTTTGTTTCTCAGAAGCCTTCTTTTCCAAAATGTGCTTTGGAATGTTGTGTTCAGTACAGCTAAAGCTTGTGGCTTTAGGCTCTGGGGTGGTCTCAGTGCCCCGGTACTGTTGACCCAGTATTGAGGTGAGGGTAGCCATTCTGGCAGAAACTTGGACCAGCTGGGGCTGGAAGGGCAGGCTTCAGTTAATAGCGTTGCTAACGGTGTTGGTTTTGTCAATGATGTTTTCGTATTTGATGAAGAGTCTTTGTCACATTGCTGTCCTAGAGCTCGCTTTTCTCTGTGGTTTGGTTATGTTACACTTGTAGGCCCTCTGAAGAAAAGCCATCTCCTTACCCAGTGCACTCTGGATCTCAGTATATGTGCACAAGACCAGGCTGTTAAGGCTCTGCGAGGTACGTGGTTGTGTGGGTGCATGGATTTGTTCCAGAAATTTTGAAGGAGGTAGGATTTTGTCCGTGTGACCTTAGAGAAGCGGAAAGTAGGTAGGTGAGTGGACAGGTTGGTTGTGAAGCAGTACTGTGCGAGATGCCAGTGGGAGGACTGTCAATAGAGAAAAGGGGGTAAGGGTACAGATGTGTCCATATGGACCTCAACCTATTTTCAGTTCACTGAAGTTAGTCATCTGGTTTGCAAAAGTGGCTGGAAACAAAACAGTTAACGTGGTTCCCCCACCCCCAGCCCTTTACTCTGGAAAAACTTTTTGTATGGACAAGCTTCTGGCATGTTTTCATCTTGGAATATATAGATTTGCAGTGTTGTTTCTAGAACACAAAACAGTTTTGATGATTCTGCAAGATAGATTCATTTGCTTTAAACTTGAAAAACAAGGTGTTAATCTTTCAATAATAGCTGGTTTTCAGAAGAACTTTCAGTATCCGTGTCTGGGAATACTTTGGTTTGGTGCATGATTAACACTTTAATCTGTCGTTTAGTGTTCTAATGAGCTCATGTTTCCATAATTCTAGAAAATCTCCCGTGAGTGATGCATTGCATTTTTAGATGCTAGATTTCTTCAGCAGCCAAATACAACTGAAACAATATTTTTCCACAGTACTTTCAATCAATAGAGCTGTGCTTTCTATTTGTGTAACCGTTTTGTTACGTAGCTGTGGGATATAATGGAAAGAAACAAGCAGTGGTGGCAGATCTGTTAATAGTTACTCGGCAGCATAATCCCTCAGGTGTGTGAGCACTACCAGTTGTACGTGCCGCTCTGGAACGTCTACATTTGTCCTCTCAAAAGGACCTACCACCTTATGTCAGGTGTGTAGACGGACCGAAGGTGTGTCTAGACAATTGTATTAACGGAAGCTGAAAGCAAAATGAAAGTTTGTTTTGTAGATGCTTTATGTAGGTGAACTACAACTTGAGAAGTAGCTCACCAGTTACGACAACTATTCAACTGCACTTGTCTTTTATAGTAAGGCTTAATAATGCGTGCAAGGTTGGAGCAAGATTTATAATTATTTTAAAAGTAGTGTGCCCAAATATGATTATCTTCTTTAATAAAGTGTTTCTAATAATAGTAAGACCCAGCCATGTTCTACTTTTTAGCAAAACAGGGTAATGCTATTCCATGTGTGGCCCTTTGATATCCTTAAGGAAATCAGGAGCATGTTTTTGCCTCCTCCCGGGATGGGCTTCAGGCCATGAGTCCCTGTTTCTCTATGTTGGATGAATCAAAAGTTGGTAGAGAACGTATTTTAGTGAAATGAATATTGTATTAATTTTTTACCATAAATCAACATACACACCTGTTAAATGACACTCTGCTCTGAAGAGTAGCTAAGCAGAAAGGTCTGTTGTGTATGTTTAGGCATATCTGCTTGATTAAATAACCTTAAAAGAGCTGCACAGAAAGAAAACTGATGAGGGAAGTAAATTCTGTTCTGCCTTATGCATCCATTAAATTGTCCACTAATTTTTCTGAATGCTTCTGCAACCCAGCTGAGATCTGATCTTTAGGAATATTACTGAAATCCCAATTGACGTGGCCAGTTAGAAAAACAAATCTGAAAAAAAAAAAGGAAACATGTTCTATTTAGAATAATACATAGAAATGCAGTAGTGACCCAAGTTGTAGCAGGGATAGACAGATGATGTCCTTGTCCTGAGCTGCCATTAAGTGGATTGATAAATGTATAATGAAGAGGGAAAGTTTACTTTTATGCTGCTTATCTACCAAAGGTTCCACATCTCTGTGATACGCAGTTGCAGGAGAGGAGAAATGGAATTAGTGGCTGTTATTACTGGGATTCCAGGTAGACAGCAGGGTTGAAGGGACCTGAGGCAGTTTGCAGGGCACGGTGAAGCAGAAAAAGCACCCGGTAAAACGTGTCCGTTTCAGAAGTGCGCGCTGCAGTACGTGATGTGAGCCAAGGTTGGAAGCCCCGGTTCCAGGTGTTCCCAGAGAGGTTGTGTGCTAGCACAGCACGGCATGGCAGGTGATCTTGTAACTCGGGGCAGCTTTTGCTTCCCGTTGGGTTTTACAGTTCTGTAGGCAGAGGCAGGAGGTGGAAGTAACAGGAAAAAATACACTAGTGCTCAGGCCACCTGTATGCTTTCTTACGACTTCTGAATTACCTTGATCCATTTCCAGTGGGTAATTTTATGCATAGCTCAATGGCTTTGATTCTCTTTTGCTTGTCTATCTAGTTTTATGTCCTGGTCAGTATAGGTTTTTACATATTGAATACCTCCTTGGCTCCTACTGTCAGGTACATCTGGAAAGCTCAGCTTGAGATTCAGAGCTTTAGAAAAATCTCTGGTTTAGAGATTAAGTCTGATCGAGTCTTTGTTAGCAGTAGAAATGAATGTTAACAGAAGGATCAAAACAGCTGGGCAACTATGTTCAGCTCTGACAGAGCCAGAACACTTTTTGAATGCTGTATTGGAGAAGGGAGATTTGTCCTGGACTGCTGTGGTCTGTGCCTCTTCTTTAAATGAAACGTGCTTGTATTTTCCTTCCATTTCCATGCCAACTTTTCAATATTTGGCCAAATACACAATGAAGTCTGATAATATAAAAGAGCATCTGACAATTTTAACTTCTTTGACTCAGTGATAAGTATCATTTCTTCCACTTGCATGTTAAATGATGTAGTGAAGGATATTTACATATGAAACTTAAGCACTTACCAAGAGAAAAAAGTACTTTGATAACAACAAAAACTTAAGAAGCTGTTTCTATGAAGTAACAGCTAAAGCATTTTTAATGTAACCTGTGAAAATCGCTAATTAAAATTACTTTTTAAAGGATAATCAGAACTGTTAACAAGCAACGCCTAAGTGCTAATACAGAATGAAATTTATGTACTTGTATTAATTGCCAAAGGCTTCTTTGTTTTGATCAATGAAAGAATATTTCGGGGTAGTTAACAGAACCTTTTTTTTTCCTTTACCAAAGCTCATTAATGCAGATTTCATTGTTCTGGAAGGAGGTGCACTTTTACAGAATATCATATTTAGTGTTATTATCATCATCATTTTCTCTCTGATTTGTATTTCCAGAAATAATTAAAACTTGAATTCATTTAAAAGGAGAGAATTAATTAAATTTGCATTGGTGAGCACTTTCATTTCTTTTGGTTTTGTTTTTCTTGGAGTTGGGAGTGGCTACCAGGGATAATCTTTGTCCTTGCTGTTTTGCATAGTGAAGCAGAGACCAGTTCGACTGAAATGTGAATGGAGTATGAGAAGAACTGGGAATTGTCCTTCAGGGAATGCACAAGTGTTTGTTGCA
Source organism: Ceryle rudis (assembly GCA_033439905.1). Taxonomy (NCBI): domain Eukaryota; kingdom Metazoa; phylum Chordata; class Aves; order Coraciiformes; family Cerylidae; genus Ceryle; species Ceryle rudis. Next base: position 11,647 of record JAAGNO010018549.1, read on the forward strand.
CACGCAAGTTCATGTGCGTGACCAGAAAAGAGCAGACCTCACCTGTACTTTGAGGAATCTCTTCATTCTATTATTTGAGCAGTTTGCCAAGGCCATTTCAGGTCTGTGTAGTAATAATAATAATAAAAAAAAAATCCAACCATGTTAGCTATTAGGAAGAAAGTGGCAAAATTGTGCATTTTTTAACCTAAGTTGTTCATGCTCCCGAATCTTGAAGACTTTATGCAGCTTTGCTGATGGTCCATCTAAAAGATACGGTAAAGGCTACTAAGGTTGATGAGAGGTGTTCAGAAACCTTCCACAAATAGTCTGACTTGGCTTGAAAGAGGGATGACAAGATGAGTACATATATCATGTATAAAATTGTAAGTATGGTGAAAAACTGAATAGAAAGGATTGTGCTGACACTTTTATAGCCACAAATGTTCCCGGTCTCTTTTGGGAGGCAAAAATGTATAAATGTGTCTAAAGCCAGAACAATTAAGCAGATTTACGTAGAAACGCTGACTGGCTTAGAAGTCTGAGAAAGTATCCTGGGAGCTCTAATGCTATTTGCTCTTGTTCTTGCACTTTCGTTCTTAAGATTTTATTGTAAGTTTCTGTCAGAGAAGGTAATGGAGAAACTTTGGGTCTTGCCCCTTCCGATTTTGTGATATTACTGTTGTCAGTAGTATGGTAGGCTATGGAAAGTGGTCTTGGGTAGGTTGAAGGTGTAACGGTGGAGAGAATTCAGAGTGTGTGTGACAGGAGGCTGTAAAACGTAGCATGTGGGCTAATCCTGGAGACTGAAGGGTTTCAGTGGTGATAGAATTTACATCGGACAGCAAGTGTTTTGCTTTAGCAAGAAGTATTGCATTTTAATCCCTTGTTCTTTTGTGATAGTGTGCGCACGGGAAGGCGATGACTGAGGAGCGGTGTGGATGACTATTGAAATGTGGAGCCAGCTGCAGGCTGTGTTGCCATGTAGTGTACTGGCCTGTAGCCTTCACCACCTTGCTTGTGCCAGGAAACACGACTTTGGTAGGGTTCAGGACGTGACTTTGAATTTACTGTCTGAGGTGTGCCTTCTGTACGCTGCCTGAAGAGAAGTGGGAGGAGATTAATGTAAGCATCTTGGTTTTATTTATTGCAACTTCACTGCAGAGCCTCCCAGTAACTGTGACACCCACAGGTGAGATTGTTTCAGAATAAACATTACAGAAACATCAAAATACTTGACACGAGTGTTTAAGACCTTGTGGAGGTGACTCCTTGGACAAATGCAAAGTTTTCTGATCAGCAGTTCCTAATTTATGCTATCTGTGAGAGCATGATGTTTGCTAGAGCTGGACACCCATCCAGAATGTCATGTCTAGTTGTACTAGCCTGTCTACATGCACATGAGGTACTGCTCGGTAACAAGCAGCCCTGGGCACTGATAGTAACAGTGATACCAAAGCAGCAAGTTAGGAGACCCAAATCTTCTGCAACAGCTTTTCTAAACTGGTGGTTGGAGTTTTGCAAAGAGTTTCATCTCGGTTTGGACTGCGCTGAAATACAAAGAGATGTCTTGCAGCAGCACAAGTTTTGCAAATGGTTGATGTTCTTTCCATTTCCAAAGGTACTGGGAACCTTTCTTGTGAAGTGGAACCTGGGTATTGTACTTCTGTGGTGGTTCTATTTTTGCTGTATACTCAGACCTAGTTCCTACTTCAGGACTGTAATTCTGTGGTGTTGGTTTATTTAGGTACTTTTAAATCCAGAGAACAGTTCTGTGTGGGCTTTGCTTTCTTTAGGTCCATTTTTTTCATCACTGTGAATCATTCTCAGGGTTCATTAAATCAACTTCTTAAATTACATTATTTCTGACCATAGTTTGACATGGCTTAATTGCTATACACTTTGTTCTGGAAAGCATATTTATTCATAAGGTAATGAATCTTATTTAAATACGCTCAACTGCATTGACTTTGTCCCTTTGTTTTATCTTCTTTCTACTCAAACATTTGGTAGCAGCCTCAGAAGGTCACATCTAAAGGAGTTCTCTACCAGTGCCGAGTTCAGAGTGATGGGAAGACCGTTCTGTTTGCAGCAGACATTTCAGCCCATCCTTACACACACTGAAAAAATGTCCTTTAATATAAACCCCAAATCTTGATAGGTTAGCACTTCTGTTGTTTGCAGTGTGTGGTGCTTACTAGCTTGTGGCACAGAGTGGGATGCTCAGAAACTTCCCAGGTCAGAATTGTCCACCCTGGTTTTGCCACGTCTTGGCTGGCAGTTGGTGGGGGTTGGGAGGCTGCTTGCTGTTACTCCACGCACAGAAATGGGATCATGGCTTAGTGGCAAAAGTGTTCCCCTCGGTCCAAACTCCCCTACACAATAATAACATCTTGTTCCAGAAACAAAAAATTATATGAAAATGAGGAGGTTTATTAAAGGGAATGGCCCAGAGGATAAAAAGGTGGTGGTTCCTTTACTATTCTTGTGCGTGTTTACTTTGAGCCTCTATCAAAACCATCTGAAAAACTTCTTGGGAAGAAAAATTAATCCACATGCTTAGCAGAATCAAGAATGGCGTAACACATGCAATGAAACCAGAACAGATCAAAGAATGGAACCGTATCCAAACTAGGAAAACAAACTGATAAGTCAAATGTAAAGGCATAATGAGACATGCCTAAAGGGGTCCTGTAAAGCAGCTGATGGCATAAAAACACTCATAAAACTTTTCAGATGTTTTGAGAGCAGTAAACCTATCCGGTTGCTGCTGGTTGGGTAAGATGGCTCAAGGAAAAAGAGGCCAGAGCAGAAAAACTTTGTTGTTGCTGGTATTTTCTGTGGAGGAGTTAATGGGATACTGGATGTTTTACTATCATGAGTCTCTCGAGGGGGAGTCTGGCTGTATTGGAGCAGGTGAGCAATGGTGTGGGCATATAAAAGAGATGAGGCACATGGAATGGCCAGGCCTGCCTGGGGTCTCATTATTTTAGCTGGAGGTTTTAAAATTGCTATGAAGTGTGGCATTTCTTTCATTAGCTGCATGCAGTTTCTCCACTCTTCCCTTTATTCTGATTCAGCTTGTTTGCACTGCCCTTTTGTAAACTAAATCTGGCAAGAGATCATTTCAAAACAAAAATGCCCTTTTTTTTTTTTTAATTGTTTTAGATTGATCAGAGATCAAACAGCCTTTGGCACTTGCGCTGTAGTTGCTCAGTTTCTCCTGTAGTCGTACTTTGTCATGCGTATGCCACGTGTATTGATGGGGGTTTGTTTGGTTTTTTTTTGTAGTGACTACAGTTCCTGTCTCACCTCTTTGATGGAAGAGGACTATGACCCAGAAGTGAACTCTCTACTGTAGAACAAGAAGCTCTTGTGGAATAATCTGTGTCCCTTTAAAGGCAGCACCCAGTCTACAAAAAATAGAGTAGAAGAGATTATTTTTGGACCTGGTTGGTTTTTTTTGTTCATGTGACCTATGTTTCAGCATGTAAATGGTGAAAAACGGGGAGATAAACATTTGTGCCTGCTTTTGAGCTTTATATCAAGTAGTGCTTAGCTCCGTGGAGCGTTAACCAAGTTACGTGAAGATCAGAGTATATCCTAACATTCATTTTTTTAAAATACTATACCTTTTTGTAGCAGATGTATGTGATAAAAATGAAGTTTATATTTTAAGAGCACTTGGGCAGATGCTTCTTGTTTAGATCTCAGCATTTGGGGCAAACATTTTTATGTAACATTGTCCTTTTTCCAGAGTGTTCGGGTTGATCTGCTGCAGATCATGAATTATCCAGCAGACTTGAGTGTATCTGTTCAGTATTAACCATGGTGTTGCTCTGAATGTTGTCATGCAGACTTGACAAACCTTTTTGTAATGTAAAGGCTGACTTCTGTACTACCACGACCGGAGGAAATTTAATGAGGTGAACGTGGTCGTGGTTTTCTTTTTTCAATATCAATTACCTTCTTAGGGTTTTTTTTGTAGTGAGAGTATAAAGAGAGGTTAAAATGAGCAGCTGAGGGGGTGAAGGGCACAGTTGGCACGAAGTGCGGCCTCTCGTGCTCAGCTTCGAGACGCACTATTGCCTCAAGGCTAGCCTTACAGCATACTGGAGAGGGAAGGAGCCCGAAGGTCAGTGAAGCACAGAAACTGAGGACATTGGACTACAGAGGCCAAACTCAGGGTAAGTGATGATGTATACCTTTTTTCTTTGCTTATGTAGTGTTGACTTGTTCATAGATAAGCTAAAGCAATAAAGCAAAATGATAACCTGAAGAACCTTCTCCTTAAAGGCAGAATTCAGTTAATACAGAGCAATAATGGAATTTTGATTGTTTTGAGCAGTGGAAGTTTGCTGTGACGTGTCAGAAAGACAGTTCAGTTTCAGGTTCCTCAGTGAGATGCCTCAGTTGGTCTTCAGTTGAACTTCCATTAAGAGCCTTCAGCCAGCTTGTGCTCTGTTCCTAGCCATTTGGTTTCTTAGCTGTGAAAGCAGTTTCAGCGTAGGATATTCCCTGGTGAAAGGAAGTTGGTGGACCTGGATAGAATTTTAATTTGGGGGTGCAGGAGCTGGCATACAGCTGTCTTTCAGATCTCTGGTCTCTCAGTGCCTCTAACATCACCAGTTTGGTCAGATTTGATGAACGGCCTCTGGAATAAAACAGTGATCACCCCTTTGCAGACTATGAGAGAGTGAGCAAAGGAGGAGTATCCCCCAAATTCTGTATCCTTTTGTTTTCCACGTCTGGGCAATGTGTAGCTTTTGTACGCTCTTCTGTTTTCTTCCTACCTCCATGCCCATCCTCTCCTGAATTTCATGGGTGTATTAACTGTAAACAGGAAGTAGCAGGGAATGCCTTTAAGTTCACACCTATTTTGGTAAAAGGAACAAAGTCAGCAAGAAAAAGAAATGCTTAAGCGTAGTATGAAAAACTAGAGCACTTTTCCCACCCTGTTGGTATAGGCCAAACTTTGGGAAGTAAAAATGTACTATTATTTCAGTTTGGAAAAAGAGAATAGTCATGGAATGTTCTTCTGATTTACAGATCCTGGCCATGAGGTTTGATGCCTCATTTTATTGAAGGGAGACACTGGACCTAAATGGCGCAGCATGACTTTGTTCCTGCCTGGCTTAACTTCTCAACGCCACAGTCAACCAAGGTAATGTTCATAGAACCGTCGAATGGGAGGGGTTGGAAGGGACCTCTGGAGATCGAGTCCAACCATGCTAATACAGATCACCTCCTTTTACAGCTAGGACAATAATAGAAGTAAAAAAAAAAAAAAAGTGCCCCAGTATTGTATAATTTTAACAACTTCTGTGTTTTCAAAGGAGGCTTTTGGAAACTTACTAAGGTGAAAATCATTTTTGCTTCAACAAATATATCCCTTTCATTCCAGAGGAACAACAGTATTTATGTTCAGTGTCTTTATGTTGAGACTTGAGTGAGATCCCAAGTACAACATCATTCAAGAAATGGCCCTAAATCTGTGAGGGTCAAGACTTGAGACTCTGATTTGGGTTTGATTTATGAAAATAATCTGATCCTTGCTGAGTAGTATGTTGATAATAAACCCTTGGACTCGAACTCCAAATACTCATTAGTCTTTTGCAGCCTCAAAATGAGGACAGTTTGCCTGTCACCTTCTTTCTAAAACATGTTCCAGAAGAAACTTAGGTTGACCCAGGAAGTCTGTTGTAGAACTTCAGCTGTTTGTGTTGCTTGTGCATGGTCGTGGAGAAAAACTTTTTAATAACAAACCAGATCATGATGGAAAGTATTGATGAAGAAGAAAGAATACAACTTTCACCTTCATGCATAAACATGAAGAGACAAAAGTAATTTCAGGATATTTGATCCTTTTATAACAAACCTCTGATTTGGTTTTTCTTATATAAATGAGGAAAAATGAAGAGTAAAAGATGCCTTAGAATTCTAATGCTAGAAGCATTAATGTTTTCTACAGCATCATATTGCTTCAGTGCAAAAGTGTTTTAACTTACTCGAGTATCTCTGAATTCTAGTTGCGCTGATCGGATCTTCCACTGCTCCCTGCTCTTCAGGCCTTAGGGAGAGGGAGTGAATGAGCACCCCTGTATCGGAGAATTTCTTAAATAAATTTTGCAGAAAGTATGTGTTTGCAAAGAACACCGGTGATATCGGTGTGCTGGCTTGTCTCTGATTTTGTGTAAGATACGTGGGTTTGTGTGCCATTCCTGTCAGGTTCGTGTGATTGTTGACATCATCGGTGAAGCAATGCAGACACAGATGCTGTATGGAAAACTAGTACAAGAAAGTGGGGTTTGTTTGGTTTGGGTTTTTCCCCATTAACAAATGGTCAGTGGTAGACCGACAGGCTCCTGGAGTGCCCTAATGAATGCTTCATTACATCACTTTCTACTTTCTGCAGTCCCCTGCAGCCACCTTCGAGAAACATGGAGAGCATCTTCCACGGGGAGAGGGCCGCTTTGGGGTGAGCCGTAGGAGACACAACTCTTCTGATGGATTTTTCAATAATGGGCCCCTCCGAACTGCAGGAGGTGAGTAGGAAGGATCACAGTGCAGCCTGAGAGCAAACATTCTGACTGCAGAATATAAGCAACATTTTCCACAACTATATCTTTTCAAAACATCCTATAAGAGACCTCTGCTATTCTCCCGTGCCACGTGCTCAGGCCTTAAGAGTAACTGTACGTGTATTGTGTAGCTTGGTTTGTTTTCTGATACAATCGTACAGTAGCTTAATAAGTTTGACCCAGTAGTTACTTAGTGAACACTAACTAAACAAGAAAAACAGCCTGATATTTCCAGTATTCTGCACGCTGCGTTGACTTTATTTGCATGCTTATCTCCTCTTGTTTAGATTGCTGGCATCAGCCGTCCCTTCTCCGCCATGATTCTGTAGATTCTGGTGTTTCTAAAGGAGCTCATGTTGGGCTTTCTGGCAGTCAGCCTGGCTGGCATGGTCCCTCACGAGGCCATGATGGTGTGAACCAGCGCGGTGGAGGAGGAACTGGAGTTCATCGCCACTGGAATGGCAACTTCCATTCTCGGAAAAGTTCCGCCTTTCAAGAAAAGCTGCCTGCTGAATCCAGGGAGGAAAAGAAGGAAGATAAAGAGCAGTTGCAGTTTGAGGAAGAAGACTTTGTAAGTGTGTAGCTTCTCACTAGCAGTGGCAGCTGTGAGAAGTGGCTTTTCAGTTCTCACTTTAATTAGCATTGATAGGTGACGGATAGTAGCATTCCACGTTTGAGAGCACAACAGCTTTAACAAAATTATTCCAGTGCTGACAGGATGCTAATTTTTCCCCAGATTTGATGACCTGTTGGATTATGGGTTTTGGCACATTACTCTTATTTTGCCAAGTAGTTCTTGTGAACCGAAGACAGCATTGTAACACACGGGCCAGATCTACAGTGAAACCCGTGAGGTGACACTTGAGTCTGCTGCAGGAAGGGTGGTTGTACTGACTTTCTGGCTTTTCTTACAAAGCTTTTCTTGTTGGTTCTTGGTTTGGGTTTTTTTTCCCCTTTTAAGTACATTTATCCAGCTTAGCTTCAGTCTACCTGCTCTTCCCATCTCCTGCATTTTTAGTACATGTTGGTGTTTGTGATTACCTTCCCAAGCTTGCCATGATGTGTGCTCAGACTTTTGCAACCATCTGTCTTGAATCTTTTGGAATAGTACTTTTTTTTATCAGATGTGTTTTCCCATTTTTCTGTTAATCTGGGGGTCGGGGCTTCTTGAGCCATTTCATCCAGCAGCATCTCCAGTTCATCAACATCTTAACCAGCAGTCTGTTATTCTGCCTCTATTTTTCTTACTGGACTATCTTCAGTTTTTTTCCAAACTTTACCAAATAGATTTTGGACTTTCATCCTTACATGAGCATTCCTTAATGCTAATGCTTTGAGAGATATGCACCTTTTCTTCTGTCCTTGATGAGGTGTCAAGGTTTAGGGTCAGGGTGGCCCCTTAGACCTACAACAGACGCTCTCTGTTAACCCCCCTCCCTCCCCAGAGGGGAGGAGAAAGGGAATGAGGGAGAGTGGCTTAGTGATTAGAAAAGGAAACCAGAACAGCTTGAATGCTGATAATAATAATAAAAAAATAGAATATGTACAAATATATACAAAACC
>JAAGNO010018549.1:19869-29971 GCA_033439905.1 Ceryle rudis
CGTGGTACACAAGGTCCAGCAGTGGCCTTGGTCTGCATACCAGTCCTCGGTAGTAACTCTAAACACGGGGTGTTATCACTGCCCGCAGCAGACACTGCCTGTGAGAACAGGCTGCTGACTTCAGCCAGTGCAGGGAGTTAGAGCTGAACTGAAAAGTAAAATCACTGAGCAGAATTAGTTCTGTTCTCCCTCGAACCAGGACATGAGGGTAACCATAAAATTATCAAATAGCATATCTTACATTTTGCATCTTGTTTCTTGCGCTCTCTAGGCTTTTCTTGAAGTAATGTGTAATGAGGTCAATATTGTCTGTAAGGTTCTGGAAACTCAGTCTCTTCACCTAATGCAATTCCTCCGACTTCATCTGCAACGCTGAAGCCATTGCTGCCTGCAGTAATGAGCTTCTGGTGACAGTGTGCACACTTCTGTCTGTCATCATCTTGGGCTTTTGGCTCTCTTATTCAGCTTTTCTCTCTGAAGCTGTTTACAGCTGAAATTGCTGTGGCACTGCTTCTATTCAGGAAGTTAGAGTGAACCAGAGGAACGCCCACATCTGCTTCAGGCCAAAGTGTAGAGTCTACACTTCAATTGCCATAGAAGCCGGTTTGATTTAAGTTGCTGGGGCTTTTTCCAGTCAAGTACCTGGGGAGTGATTGCATGCTCTTGTTCAACCACTTCTGCTGGGAGCGTTATCCTGCATCACAGGGTGGTTGACACCTGAAGAGCAGTGATAAAGCTTGTGTGTAGATTTCTGGTAATCTCATTTCTCAAGAATACTGTAAGTCAGGATTTCTATAAACTTGTTCTTTAAACTGTCAAAAGCCTGTTGAAATGTAGAAAGGTACTGTCTTGTAATGTAGCTTACCCTGGTCTGAACCATTCTTCTGGGGACTTCTTCCTTCCCTTCTTCAGTGAGATTCTTTCCCCAACTACATGGCTGTTTCTTCTGAAATTACTTCCACTTTTTTTTTCCCTTTTTAAAATGATAATACCACACACGCACTGTCCATTAGCAAGCTTTGCTAAGTAACTCCTGTATTGTCTTTGCCATAGTGGTAAAACTGTTGTATCCTGTGTTTAAGGATGTAGCTGTTAGGCCCGTGTGGCTTAGGATGGCAACACTTTTTCTGACAGGTCAGTGGAACAGGCTCTCAGTCTGAGTTCTCCCGTGGTGTGAGCACCCCTGCTATAAAACTGACCTGTGACTAAAGAACGAAGCACAGGAACAGAGGAAGTTCTGGGGTCTGAGGCAGGAATTTATGCTATGGTGTGACATTTTTCCTAACTCATATAGAACAGGAATGCCTACTATTTCAGAAGCTCATTATTAAAGACTTACACTGTCACTATAGTAACTAACATAGGAAGAATTCCTTAAAAAGAGGAAAAAGATGGCTTTATCTGGAACTGAAGTTATTTGGGATGGGGGAAGAGGACTAGCTAATCAGGAGCACTTGTCATGGAATGCTTAGGTTTTTCTGTACTCTGCTCTGAGCTTAACTGTTCCACTAAGTTGAATTCTGATACCAAATCAAAGGTAATTCTGCAGAGAGCACCAAGTCTGCATGCAGTATTGTCCTGAAAAGTGAACTCTAAAGTTCTAGCATAAATTCACATCTAGCTTCTCTGTAAATGTATTTATATATAGTCATTGTTCAATTACAGTAGAAGCCCTAGTATAGCTTTGATTGGGGTTTATTTTGGTGGGTACTCTGGGTTCCTAGAAGCATAATGTGATGTGAATACTGGTTTGTTGGGAGGTTTTTTGACTGTGTGCAATATAATGATGTACTCAATTGTATTGTCTGTTTACAGCCATCTTTGAATCCTGAAGCTGGAAGACACAACAACCAGAACAAACCTTTAGGGACACCTTCTGGAGTATGGGGTGGGTAATGGTAGTTACGTCACTGTACGGGATGCTGATGCTGAAGCACAAAGTTGGAACCGATGTTTAAATGCTTTTTTTTTTCCCCCCACTCAAAAAGCTTTTCAAGACCTAAGTGGAGCAGACGCTTTGCAGCTTTCTCTCCTTTGCTGTACTCCACACTCTTCACTAATCTCTTGGCCTTTTTGTCTACTTGAAACTGCTTGTCTTGTCATTAAAAAAACCTGCCTGTGGCAGTAATGTCACTTTCTGCATTTGCTTCTTAACTGCAGTTAAAATTTCATGCAGACATCACTTGAAGGGCAGACCAGATTTGAGTGAACTAGACATTAGTTCCTAACTTGTGCTCTTCGTGTCAGAAATACAGCAAAACTGTCGGAATTCTGTGGTTTGGATTTACTTTTGAAACTCAGAACAGGCTTGCTTTTGAGTCTGATGTGCTACGTAAATCTATGCCTTTAAAAAAAGAAAATTAGTGAAACAAAATGCCAGTTCTAACGAGAAAATACAGGTCGTTAATCTCTAGTTAAAATGTGGCCGGATTAATTGGGTTAGATACTGTCAATAGCATAAATACAAACAAAACTCAAAACCACTTCTTGCTGTAGTACCGGCCTGTTTTCTTTTTGGCATGTTTGTCAGGTAGCTATTGCTCCACTCGCAAAACAATGACAGCTAGCGTGTATGGGTCTCCTAGGTGTTTATACTAGCTGTTACTGTTGTTAAATTGTTCTGCTCCTCCAAATGTGTTGATTTGGCCTAAGAAATATTAACTGTGCTTGTTTGAAAAAGCACTGTGTCTTTTGAGGTGTAAGTTATGCAAAGTAGTTTTGCTGTGTTAGTGAATTAACAAAGTTGATCCGTCATCGCTCAGAAGCATGCTAATATCTCTTCTAATTCCTGTAGTATGATGGAAGGCTGTTAGCTGATGCCACCGCAGGCTTTCCCTTCAGTGCAAGGGAGCTGTTGTGGTTAAGTGAAAAAAAGGTCGGGCTTTGCCGTCCTTATCTGGGATCTTTGTTCAAAGCGGGAATGGAAGAACAGCCGATAACGGGCTCAGAAGCAGATGTGTAGTGTCTAAGATGAAGATGGGAGAAACTGAAATACAAATGCTCAATCTTTCTTGGTTTAATTTTACAGAAAACCCCCCTAGTGCCAAGCAACCTACCAAGATGCTGGTCATCAAAAAGGTTTCAAAAGAGGATCCTACTGCCGCCTTCTCAGCTGCATTTACATCACCTGTTTCTCACCTGGCAAATGGCAACAAAGCCACCACCATTGTCCCAAGTGTCTACAAAAATCTGGTTCCTAAACCTGCAGCTCCTCCTTCCAAGGTACAGGGGTTTCCAGAGAAGTTAGTGAACTGCAGATCAAGGGAGAGCCCTCTCCCTTGGCAAGGGAATCAACCCCCTGGCAAGTAGTAGGAGTTGGAATCCAGCATATGGTGGGATAGTGGCCTTTATAGTAGAGGTCTGTTTGCTACTAAAACCACTTTTTTTCCTGTTAAAATGCTGTTTGGTCTTGTCCATATAGAGAAATAACCTCTCTTCTGATGATACAAGTGTCTGTTTGAATGGGTGTGTTCTCGTGCATTAGACAAACCCTTATCTCAATTAGACAAAACAAGCCGCGCTGGAGAAGTGGAATGTGTGCTACAGTGTTCACGTGACTACCTTGAAAAATCTTTATTGGGTTACGATACTTTGATGTGTTTAAAACACAATTGAGGCTAAGATCAGATTAGATGGTAACATCCTGCAATTTAGCTCTAATTTAGTTGACCCGTAAAAACAACCTGGAAAATTAATGGGTTTTGTGCCGTAATTCATTTAATGAAAGAAATGTAGGAGTGTTGAAGGAAACAAGTAGTTTTACTGTTTCTTAGTTCTAGGCTTTATCTTGACCATTTTTTCAGAGAATCTATTTATACAGATGCTTTAGAAAGTTTGTGGGCTTGATAGTGAAAGTATTTTAAGAAAATGAAGAAAATTATTAGCTAGGTTGCTTCTTTAAAAAGTTGTTCAAATACTTGATGTCTTCCCTATGATTAGATTAGTCTTACACACTTCAAAGAGAAAAGCAAAATAGGAAAGATTGACAGATTTTTTTTGTAAGAAAGCAAGTGTTTAGAGCTTCTTTCTCTTTCGCAGGTTTCTCTTAATTCAGCTTAAATACTGCCAGCTCCGGGAAAAATCCTAGTGGTTAAAATGATTATCGAATAATCTCGTATAAACCCTTAATTTGACAACTGATCTCCTTCTCGGTGAGGTAGAATAAATTGGCCCATCGTGAAGGTTATTAATAGAAGAGTTTTGCATACAGTTTTTAATCTGTGTAACGTACTTGTTCAGAATAGATGAAACAAGATGCAGCTTCTGATGGATAGGGAGTCTTCCGTGGCTTTTATTTTTGCTTGTACAGCTTGAGTGGTTGATAACGTGTGTATGTATTTATATATATTGCATATCTATGCACTCTTACCTGGTTTTAGTATAGGTGTTTTAAGTGGTCTTTGAAAGAAAAAGCCAAAGGTACAGTTCTGCCCAGAATGTTAGATTCAATTTGATTGCTTTAAAGTAAGCAAAATGTTGGTGAAGAGGAATGCATAACAGAGCTTTTCTGTCTTAGCTGCTGTAGTGTGCAGAGAGAACTTGGGAGGTCTGAAAGTGCTGTACCAACCGTAAAGATGAAATGCACTTCTGAAAGCTGTGCAAATGTCTGTTGTTACTGCTGGTCGTAGCATACCTGTTGGGGAAACTGTAGAATTTGGATGTGAAAATCTGTTTCGCTGTTATTCCTTGCTCTGCGGTCACCACTGCGTTTGTTTTGGCTACTTTTAAAACCCATGGTCAGAGCCTTTTTATTAATTCCATCTAGAAGAGCTGCTTTTGAAGCTTTTCCTAGCTGTGTTCTGAAATTACTCTGAGTTTTGCTTCTTTGAATGAAACAAAATACATTCGTCAGTGTTCACGGTTGGAATAAACCCTTTAATTTCAATAGATCATTTGAAAAATATGATCTGTTTTTCTGAGACAACCTTGTGACTGTGGTATGGAAAGTTCAGCTTACATAAAAAATAATGGTAGGGCTTTTTTTTGTTAGCTTGTTTTACATGTTCCAGAGCCCTCATTTGCATTCCAGATTGTGTACCTATATTTAAATCAGATTATGGCAGTGTGCAGTGGTAGCTGCCTGTTTGTTTTGATGAAGTATTACTGTATTAAGTATTTATTGTACTGAACCAGTTGGTAGGCCTGAGTTACACGTGGATTCATAGCTGAAGTGTTAACAGTATTGATAACAGCAATTGCTGTTTGGCCGGTGGAGAAGGCATCGACTTCTGATGCGCAGCCCAAGAGATGAGTCAGTTTAAGCAGGATATAAATACACATTTCATGATTTAGATGAATTTTTTTGAGTATGCATCGCCATGGTGCTGTTGGAGGAGTGTGGCGCTCCTGAGCGGTGGGGATTGCAATAGGAAAGAGTTGTCTGCCGGTGTCATCAACAGCGCTTTCGTTAATGACCGGTGACCCTTAATGAAGCTGAAAGGTGGGGGATAGCAGCGTGTGCCTGGTGCCTTTTTCAAAGCATAAAGCAGCTGTGGTGGGCTGCATTAGTCTGAAGACTTCTACAAAGTAGTACAGTGCGCGAGGGGTCAAAACATTCCTTTTGACAAAGTCAGCACTATTGGAAAGCTGTCCCTGGCAAACTGAATGAACGATGGGTTTAAGTTGTACCAAGTAGTGTTGAAAGGAAGAGAACTGGTGCAGGGAAACGAGTGCATTCTTTCTTGGCTAACTGAGGGGGCCGATTGATTGACCGTGAACAATGAAGGTCATAATCTGTAAAGGATTCCTTTTAATACTTATCTCGAATCTAGCGGCCTCAGAAGAAAGCAGTAGGGGTCTGTCCTTGAATTTGTCTAAGCTGCCCCTTTGTGGAAGCTGGGAGAACAACAGTCAGCAGCTAAGAGCTGGGGATCTGAACAGTGCAACCGCCGGATCTGCGGAGAGAAACTTTCTTTTTGTCGTAGTAATTCTACACCCTGATTCTACTACAAGGCAATGTTGTGCAGATTGGGATCTCTTCTGGGTTTTGGGAAAGGCTTGGAACGTGCTGCGAATGCCGAATTATCCATTCAGTAGTGTGACTTGGTTTTAAGATGAAGAGTAATGCTCGTGACCTCCCCAACTAATTTATTTATGTAAAAATGAATAAAATAACCCAACGGAGAGCAAGAGCATACTGAAATTATGGATTCTGCTCTCTCTGCTTGCAAAATACAAGATCTGGTGAATCTCAGATTTAACTGAATTCCACTCGTGCGTAAGTTAATTTTGCTAACGACTTGAAGTTAGCGTCAGAAGCCTGTCAGGAGAACCAGTATGTTTCAGCGCTCGGACAGGTGTATTTCTGACGCTACTTGATACAAGTTTCTTGTTAGGAAAGTGGCTGTGTAAAGACTTTGGCCTCCCAGTGCTCGTCCTTGGTTGGTAGGGGAGGCTCAAGAATAACATTCCAAGTAACAAAAACTTATCTTGCAGTCTTTGCTCTTCAGCCAAACTGCCAGCGTGTTTGAAGGGATACTGCAGAGAGTATCCAGAGCAAAAACCAGCAAGGGCTTATGCACTGTAATGAACTGGCTGTTTTTTATTATTATTATTTATTTGGTTGTTTTCCTTCTTTTTTTCTCCCCTCTTTCATTGTTGTTGCTAAATCAGTGCAGGGATGGATACTTTCAGTCCCCTAGGAAGTAAATAATTTGCATTCTCAGCCGGGACAGAAATATTCCGTGATGTGCTTCTTCCTCACTCAAGGGAAGTTCCTGTCAAGTGACACAAACCCTTTCTTTGTGGCATGCTGTGCTCCCATGTGAGATGTGAATTTAATTGGCATTTTTTTACTTCCCATCTGTGAGTAACTGCAAGATGCATTGCAGTACTCGGTGGTGATTCCAATTAACAAAGAGCAATGCTGGATTTTCTTCTGGAGCTCTAACAGTGTTTTACTGGAGGGTGGTGCCCATGAAGCAGAATTGTGTGTGGTTTGGGGAAAACAGAGAAAGACAGGGAAAAAATAATGGGTGTCAAGATAAAAACTTGTGGAGACTGTTCTTGGAGAGGGAGGGGGGGAAAAAAAAACCCTGTACAACAGCCAATATAATGTTTGTTGGTTTCACTGCGTGCAAGCAACCCCTTCCTGTGCCTTACCATTTACTGTCCAGTGTTCTGTGTTCCCTTCAATCCAGCCGAGTCCGTGGAAAGCCAACAGAAGTGAACATAAAGCAGGCTCGCTTTCCTCCAGCCGCGACTCTGCCTTTACCAGTCCAGTGTCTGTAACCAAACCAGCGGTACTGGCGAGTGGCTCAGTCCTCACCTCTCCCAAAGAGGTAAGGGGTTGGGAATAGGGTGGGAACTTTTTATTGCTATCACCTACTGTAGCTTAAACGCGATAAAGGTCCTCTCTGTACATGGTGCCTACCTTTGCACCCTCGAAGAATGACTCACTTGTGCATTCTTAGCACATTCTGTCATATCTCTGATACGCTGAGGAAGAATGTGGTTTACCTGCATGTAAAGTCATTGGTGGTGTTCAAATGTGTTAGGAATCCTTCCAGTATTAGAAAAAAACCCCAACAAACTAATGCTTTACATAGTGTTGCATAACTAGACATGCACAGACTTGGTGTTATTGGAGTGCAGATACCAAGAACTGATGTGAGTAGATTGGTAAACTGATTCCCGTGCTGTTCTTAGTATGGGAAAAGAAGGGGAAGGAAAATGATCTGCCTCAGATGTGTCTTCTAGGAGGACAACAGGCAATGAGCTTGGAGGGGGTTGACACAAGTGTATGTGTGTCTTCAACTACAGTGTCTGGTGTTAATTTTGGTGTTGAAAGGAGGTAGTCTGCTGAGGTGGAAAATAACTTCTCTCTGGTTTTGGTCTGAAATGTGGAGAGAACCTCAAAACACAGATCTGTTAACATTTCAGCAGTGTGACGTAACGTGGTTTGGCCAGCACTCCTGTGCTTCGCTTGATAGCTTGTATACAGAATGCTGGTTTGGACCTTGAAATTCCACAGAGCTTAATCGCAAAGTGACACTGAATAACTTTTCTCCTCTGCTCCTGGGAATCAGATTTCAACAGGTTTGTGATCATGTGTAAAAAGAACAAAAATAGACCGCGATAAGTGACACTCACAAAACTTGAAATGGGTGAGTCTGTGTTTGAATTGTATCAGTGGGGGGGGTTCTAGTGCATTTGTCTTGTTCCTTTACAGATCCTACTTCTAAAATAAGACCTTGTCATCTTCATGACTCTGTCTTGCAGGCGTTACCTTGCAACAGCCTGGACTTTCCTGCTTTAGCCACCGCTGAGTCTAAAAGCAGTCATTAAGAGCAATAGTTAACTAGCGTGCATCTGTCCCTTTGAGTAGATCCTCCGCTGTATTCCTTTCCCTTACCTTGTTTTTGCCTGTCCTTGGACTGAGTCCTTTGTTCTACTGACAGCCTTCCTTTTGCTGGAAATGTGCAGCCGGGTGTAGAGGCCTGTGCAGCATGGTAAACATGTGAACTTCAGCAGGCTTTCAGCTCCAGGTAGACCCAGAGGGGGCATTCACAGCAGAAATGCAAGTCACCTCCTTCACCCACCCCAAGAAGATCTTGGGTGAAACTTTAGTCAGCAGAGATGTCAGGTACTAATCTGAGAACAAAAGCAGGCGGATGGGTTTTCCCCAGAACAAGCAGTGCTTCCTTGAGTACTTCTTGTATTACCAGTGTCAAGCAACTGAACAAAAAGGGCTTAAATTCCTCCAAATTAAAACTGAACACTTGCAATACATTTTTTTTCTTTGAATGTTGGAGACTTGCAGAATGAAAACACAGGACTACAGCCAGCAAATAGAACCTGAATCCCAGCTCCTCAGGACTACTACAAGTCATCTCAGCCTGTTTATTTCTGAAATGGGGATAATGCCCCTCCTGCAGAAGTGTTGAAAACAGCACCTTTAGTCATGAGAGACCACAGTGTGTTGAAGACTAAAAGGGTGCCAACTGGCACCCTGTCCCCCTGCGAGCCAGTCTGAAAGAACCAAATTAAGATACAGTCTGAATTCTTAAAATGATTCAGGATGACTTTTCTGGGAGAGTAGCCACTCCTGTTACGTAGACTGACACCTGAACAAATCTGAGATGATGCATAATGTTCTCGGGCACAGAGCAAACGAAAAGACATGCCTTGCAGGTTCAGTCGAAGGGCTAAACTTACCTTTAGAAAAGATGACAAAAGTTACTACTGGTGCTGCTTCAGTACCAAAAGAGAACGGTGTGTAAAAACTCTTCTACACAGAGTTATGCGTAAAACCAGAATAGAGGTGAAGTGAAATTCCCTTCCAGGAATCTGCTGTTTCTAAACCTTAGCTATAACTGTCTTGCCCTAATGTGTGGAAAATAGAGTTCTAGTACCTGAGCAGTTCTGTTAAACATTAAAACAGCCCCAGCAAAGAGCTCAAGTAGACTATTCCAAATTACCAGAAGACATCTAATTTTCAGTGTCCTTAGTTCATTGTTCCCTTCTGTCACTGCAGTCAAACTAGTTACCGTGCTGAGCTCAATTTCAGCACGACAGTAGCTCCTTTTCCTGATAGTCCCAGTCACTTCGTTACATCCGATGACTTGCTCCTTACTGGGAATGAGGCAAAATCTGAAAAGGCCACCTGAGAAATGTTTACTGGAAGGCATTATTTTCAGCATGCACTTCCTGAAAGGCCATTATTTCACCCCAGTGTCTCATGTGCAACAGGCGTAGAAATGTAAGCAGCAGTTGCTGCCTTGTTTTTGTTTTGCTAAATATTTTCGTTCCCTTGATCTTTGTTCAGAGCACTGTGAGTACGATAAAAACACTTTGCAGAGGAGGCTCATTTTGAAGAGGATGAATTTGCAACCTTCTTGCCCTAGCTTTAAAAAAAAAAAAAAAAAAAAGCCAGGGGGAACACTACAGACTTTAGGAAATTTTACACTGTTGTCACGGTTTAGGGTCAGGGCAGCCCCTTAGACCTATAACAGCCGCTCTCTGTTAACCCCCCTCCCTCCCCAGAGGGGAGGAAAGAGGGAATGAGGGAGAGAGGCTTAGTGATGAGAAAAGGAAACCAGAACAGCTTGAATGCTGATAATAATAATAAAAAAATAGAATATGTACAAATATATACAAAACC